>CM056055.1:187078007-187248007 GCA_029574335.1 Rana kukunoris | reverse complement strand
AAAAGTATTTTTTCCCCCAAAAAAGTGTGCTTGTAAGACCGTTGTGCAAATGCGGCGATGCAAAAAGTACTGCAATGATCGCCATTTTATTCTCTAGGGTGTTAGAAAAAAAATGTACAATGTTTGGGGGTTTCAAGTAATTTTCTAGCAAAAAAAATTGTTTTCAACTTGTAAAAAACACATCTGAAAAAGATGCTCGGTCCTTGAAGTGGAGTATTCATGAAAAAAAATTGTCTTCATTATTGTGCTCATTAGACCTAACCTGGAAATGCCTGTTGCTATGCGGTCCCACGAAATCTGCCTTCGGAATTACCTAGGATTCTGACCTCATCTCCCTCGGCTCCTCAGCAGGCTAATGCTCCTGGGAAATGTGTGTCATTTCCCAGGATGCAGTGCGCTACCCCTAGCGCTGGAATCCTGGGACTTCGAAACAGGAAGTGCCGCGATTCCGGCTTCTTACACGGTTACACTACGTTGTTGTTTTTGCTTGCCATCACAACGGCGGGCACATCAGACGGTGACGCCCGTTGTGATGGCAAACCGAGTGCTTGACAGCGCTGCTGCAATTGCGCATGCGTGAGAATTAGCACTCAATCGGATTCCCGCAAGTGCTTGAGGGCTTCACAATGCCCACAAGCAAAATGACAACGATCTGGATGCAATTTTATAAAGTCTTCTATCTGAATAACTATGCAGAGCGGCAGCGATTTTTAACCTAGTAAGTGACCGTATTTATAGCACCACAAAGATTGACGAAAGGACATACATTTAAAAAATGCAAATTGTGGTCGGAACCCCGCTTTAAGTGGTTAAGCTACCAGCATATCCTTGAAGTGTGGGAGAAAACTGGAATACCCGGAAGAAAGCCACAAATGCACAGGGAGAATATGCAAACCCCATGCAAGATTTGAACTGATGACCCCAGTGCAGCAATACATAAGTGCTAACCACTAAGCCACTGTGAACAGGTTCCTGCTCTGACTCATTTAGCTGGGTGTATGTAAGCCAACATCCTGCCATACAGGTCAATTCACAGACGAGGCTAACCCAAATTTCAATACCATGATAGTAAAAGAAAAAAAGTACAGTAGTAGTCTAGTGCTTGGCACCTGCGGACTGCAAGCGGTAAATAAAACATATGTATAATTGATGCTTAAAATATACACAAAATACTATAAAAAGCCTTTTCTAGAGAGCCTGTAATGATAAGAATATGGGAGCTGGCATTGTTGAATGTGCAGGTTCCAGGGCTGAGCAGAGAAATGACCGGCTGTGTGCCAATTCCAGGTCAGCGAGTCACTAGATAGTAAAATAACAGGATCAGAACAACAACCCCGATGCATGCAGCTTTAAAACTTGATTCAGCAATTGTAGCCCATACTCCTCGGTAAATATTAAGGATTTCTAGGTCAGCAAAAAACATTCCAAAAATAAACCTTCCACTCTGGTTCTGTCTCTGGAAGTCACTGCAATTGGAAGCCAATTAGTTTACATTTTTCGGCTCATGGAAGAAATGTAGCTGGGAGAGCCGACACCAGTGTGCTGCATTACTCACCAAGAACCACTAGAGGGCAAAAAGACACCACGACAGCAACTCTGGCAACAAGTGATTTTTCAAACAGGCTGGTGAACGGCGTACCGTTAATGAAGACCGGGAACGGCTTGGTTGAAATTGAATCTGTAAAGACCGTTATTAAAGGAACCCTAGCTTTAAAAAAATTTACATTACAATTTTCTATGAAAAGACCCGGATTCTGAAAGAAGTTTTCCAACAATAACTTTAAAATTGGTCTTTAAAATGATCGTTTTTGAATTCGAACATTCGAGTCCCATAGACTTCAATGGGGTTCTAAATGTTTGTGCGAACGATCGGACTGTTCGACGGTTCTGGTGCATACCGAACGCGGGGGTGTTCGGCTCATTCCTATTGTGAACTATGAACTATGTCTAGAGGGCTTAGAAGGGCCAATAAGGGGCCTTTTGGTTAAGCCCTCTTTTTCACTATAAAAGAAGGGGACACAGATAAATCATAGTGTCAGTCAGGCCCGGACTGGGACAAAAAATAGGCCTGGCATTTTAGGCTGAGAAACCCATTTTTTTTTTATACAGATCAGGGAAGCTAACATCTTTGTTATTTAATCAAACCCCGGCCCCTCCTGTCACAGTGCACTGCCAATTGTAAGCAGCCGAGACATTTCCTGGTCTGCAGCTGCATATTAACAAGAGGAGTGTATATGTGCGGCTGCAGTGTTATCCTGGCTGGAAAGCTCAGGATAGTTCAGACTAGGATCCAAACACACCTGAGCTCACCCCTGCCAAGGGGAATGCTGCAGCTGGCTTTAAGGCCTCAGTCCGGGTTCACACTACTGCGGTGTGAGACACCACATGTAATTCACACATGAATAACAGCACATTCCTGTGTGAATTACATGTGGTGTCTCTGGGGTGCGATTTGAGCCATGGATTTGTATGGCTCAAATCGCACTGCATTCAAACCAAACTGGTGCAGAACCCACAACGGAATCAGATTGTATGGGTGTTCACACCCATGTGATCTGATTCGGCAAACTGCGCTGCGTTTTGTAAACCGATTACGGGGGTGTCGTTAACTTAACATACAACATGCAATTGGTTCACATGGACAGGTTGCGATTTTAGATGCAGTGCTAAAACCTCGGCGAATTTGCCCCACATCTAGTGTGAAGCCAGGCTAAGAGATAACAGTTAATTTTAGGGTACATTAAAAATATACCTGTATTACCCAAAACTATATATAATATAATCCAAAAAGTGTCCTGCATTTAAAGTGTGTATATATGATTTTTTTGTCAACACTTACCCAGCCAACCAGTACTAAATATACCACAATTACAAACACAAAAGAAAAAAAAATCATATATACACTTTACATGCAGGACACCTTTTGGGCCCAAGAACTGTCCCTCTCTCACACAATGTTTTACACACAACATAATAAGAGCATGCTTTGGTCTGGTCAGTGGTCTCTTTTACACAGTAAAGAGTGATGCTGAACTACCCGAGTTCAGCATCACTCTTTACTGTGTAAAAGAGACCACTGACACCAAGCACAAGAGCAGAAGCAGATTGGACAGACAAAGATGAGAATGGAGTTTGTCTTTAACCACTTCAATACAGTGCACTTAAACCCCCTT
Organism: Rana kukunoris; assembly: GCA_029574335.1. Taxonomy (NCBI): domain Eukaryota; kingdom Metazoa; phylum Chordata; class Amphibia; order Anura; family Ranidae; genus Rana; species Rana kukunoris. The sequence goes on along the minus strand of CM056055.1, from coordinate 187,244,834 downwards.
CTTACCCAGACCAATTTTCAGCTTTCGGTGCTCTCACACTTTGAATGACAATTACTCAGTCATGCAACACTATACCCAAATAAAAATTGCGTCTTTTTTTTCACACAAATAGAGCTTTCTTTTGGTGGTATTTAATCACTCGTGGGTTTTTTATTTTTTGCGCTATTAATAAAAAAATATGGTAGATTTTGTGAAAAAATTGCATTTTTCTTTGTTTTTGTCATAAAATTTAGCAAATTAGTATTTTTTCTTCATAAACGGGTGACAGGGCAGGTCACTGGTGGGTGACAGGTGACAGAGCAGGTCACAGATGGGTGACGGTGACAGGGTACGGTCACTGGTGGGTGAAGGTTGCACCGCTGATGGCAGTCTATTTATGTGACAGGTGCACTTTATGGGTGACTGTTGGGTGACTGGTGACAATTGGGGGGGGGGGGGCAAAGGGACAGATGTGGTGTTTGTGCAGACACTACAGTAACACAGAACTGTAACTCACTGCTTCTAGTTCTTCTCTCCTCACACTGGAAATGATGTGTGAGGGGAGAAGAGCTGGTAACAGTTAGTTACAGCTCTTTGTTTACACTTAGTGATCAGGCTCCGTATATATAGCCCATTCACATCACAACAAGCGTCATAAACACATACTCTGTGGTGTGTTGCAGTACAAAGTTAACCACTTCAGCCCTGGAAGGTTTTACCCCCTTCCTGACCAGGTCATTTTTTGTGATACGGCATTGTGTTACTTTAACCACTTAACCCCCGGACCATATTGCTGGTCAAAGACCAGAGCACGTTTTGCGATTCAGCACTGCGTCGCTTTAACTGACAATTGCGCGGCGGTCGTGCAACGTGGCTCCCAAACAAAATGTATGTCCTTTTTTCCCACAAATAGAGCTTTCTTTTGGTGGTATTTGATCAACTCTGCGTTTTTTTTTTTTGCGATATAAACAAAAATAAAACGACAATTTTGAATTTTTTTTATATTTTTTACTTTTTACTATAATAAATATCCCCCAAAAATTTATAAATAAAATTCCTCAGGTTAGGCCGATACATATTCCTCTACATATTTTTAGAGAGAAAAAAAAAATCGCAATAAGCATTTATTGATTGGTTTGCGCAAAAATTATAGCGTTTACAAAATAGGGGGTAGTTTTATGGCATTTTTATTAATATTTTTTTTTTACTAGTAATGGTGGCAATCGGCAATTTTTTTTTTCGGTACTGCGACATTGTGGCGGACACTTCGGACAATTTTGACACATTTTTGGGACCATTGGCATTTTTATAGTGATCAGTGCTATAAAAATGCATTGATTACTATAAAAATGCCACTGGCAGGGAGAAGGTAACACTAGGGGGCGAGGAAGAGGTTAAGTATGTTCCTTGGGTGTGTTCTAACTAAAGGGGGGGTGTACACACAGCTCCTGGTCCTGTCAGGGGAGAAATGCCTGACCGTCTGTTCATACAATGTAGTGAGTCCACCCCCCCTTTAGTTAGAACACACCCAGGGAACATACTTAACCCCTTCCTCCCAGTCCTCGCTCTAACGAGCAATCGCGGATGTCCGGCGGCGATAGCGTCCGCCGGGCACGCGCATGGGAGTCAAGGACGAGCAGGGGAGCGCGCGTGCGCCCCTATTGGCTGCTGGGGAGGTGACGTATAGCTACGTGCTCTCCCCCAGCAGAGCCGACCTGCCGCCGTAAAACTGCGGCGGCTGGTCGGCAAGCAGTTAACTGATAATTGCGCGGTCGTGCAACACTGTACCCAAATAAAATTGACATCCTTTATTCCCCACAAATAGAGCTTTCAAGGGTGGTATCGCTGCTCCCGACGAGAGGGAGCAGACGATCAGTGTCACTAGGCAGAACAGGGAGATGTTGCGTTTACACTGGCCTCTCCCTGTTCTGCAGCTCTGTGACCCCAATCGAGTGACACCGGCGGACATCGAGTCCACGGGTCCTACGGGCACGGAGTTCGCGGCAGGGGCGCACAGGAAATTCAAAGTGACATAAATATACGTCACTTTGCCCAGCCGTGCCATTCTGCCGACGTACATGTTCATGAGCCGGTCGTTAACAGGTTAAAGGAGTTGTAAGGTTTTTTATCTCAATGCATTAGGATAAAAAGCCTTGTGTGTGGGAGCTGTGATGGCTCAACGTGATTGGCACTGCGCTGACAAGCCGTTCACCTCTGCAGCCAAGGGTTCGGATGCCGGTCTCGGCTACATGTGAATTGAGTTTGGTGGTCTCAGCCCAGCTCCCGGTGGGTGTGCTATGCAAGGTACGCCTGTGCTTAGTACGCCCACCCCCCCCCAAAAAAAAACACCACACTTGCACGCACACGAAATTGGTTTAACACACACGCACTTTGGCCATGAGGTCTCCTAAAATAAAGAGAGACGAAGGACCTACGGGGCTGGCTGGGTGGGCTAGACCCCCTCACTCCCTCATAGGGGGAGTCCCTCTGCCCCACTGGGGTCCTGTTGGGCCCCAGTCGGGCTCCCAAGTAGGGCGGGGTGAGTGGGAGGCCCCCCCTCACACCCGCCATTGCCACCGGGGGCATGGAGAAGGATGGCGATTGCCTCCGGGGGGAGGGTCTGCCTACTCCCAACTCCTGCAGTCCGGCTCCTCTCTCTCGAGTTCACGCACACAAAAAAAAAGCCTTGTGTGTGTGGCAGCCTCCCCAGCACTCCTAATACTTACCTGAGCTTCCTCTCTGTCCAGCAATGTCCACGAGTGGCTCAGCCATCCGGGACTCACCCTTTTGATTGGCTCAGGCACAGCAGTGGTGCCATTGGCTCCCACAGGTGTCAAAGTCTGCCAACCAACTACTCCAATCTATAACTGGTCCTTGCAGCAAGGTGCACATGGAAGGGCGATGAACATCACAAACTTAACAGTGACACCTTCTGCAGATCAGAACTGCAGGACGTTTTGAATGCCAATGGATTGCGGGTTTCACATACCGCGTTCTAGTGAGAACCGAGACATAGAGCCCATTGATACCAAGTGCACTGCGACGGTGCTGGACAGCCAAATTCCAGCACAAGACAGGGCAAAAAGCCTTGTTCTCAATGATGCCGATCTTCACTGCATCCGAGCACCAAAAACACCGTTTAGTTCATTTTTATAATTCAAAGCAAACTCCCCCAAACATTCATGTCTCCATGCTTTATTTTGTTGAGATATCACTTTGATAAGGGCAAATGATTGCTGTAGCATTTACATTTGCTGTAGCATTTACTTCCTGGAATCCATCTGCCCTAAGCTCAAGCATGCATGCAATAGAGCATGGGTGCTCAACCTGTGGCCCTCCAGCTGTTCCAAAACTACAAGTCCCATGAGGCTTTGCAAGGCTGAACAGTTACAAGCATGACTCCCAAAGGCAAAGGCATGATGGGACCTGTAGTTCTGAAACATCTGGAGGGCCACAGGTTGAGCACCCATGCAATAGAGTATGCTTAGCAGAGAAAACCCCTCCTCCTCTCCTGAAGATTCCTGGAATGTATGACATCATAGGCAAGAAACAAGTAACTGAAGAAAATGTAAAAATAAATACAAATTAAAACAAATTTAAAACTAGTAAATATGATATACTTTCTTATTATAAATGCTAGCAGCATGAGGATTACAAGTAATTAATGTTGATTGGAAGAGTGCAGTTCCACTTTAATGAAATGTCACTTTGTGATATTTAAAATCAACCACTTGATCACCGGGCCTATTTTGGCACTTCTCTCCATGTAAAATCACAATTATTTTGCTAGAGAATTAATCAGAACCCCCAAACATTATGGGGTAGATTCACGTAGAGCAGCGTATATTTGTGCGGGCGTAGCGTATCTCAGATACGCTACGCCGCCGTAAATTAGAGAGGCAAGTGCTGTATTCACAAAGCAATTGCTCCCTAAGTTATGTAAATTAAGTGTGACCCCGCGTAAATGACGTTGTTTACTAACGACGCATCCGCCGTCCGTGGACGTATCCCAGTGCGCATGCTCCAAATTACGCTGCTAACACTCATTGGTTTCAACGTGAACGTAATTTATGGGCAGCCCCATTCACGGACGAGTTACGCAAACGACGTAAAACGTGAAAAATTTGACGCGGTCCCGACATCCAAACATTGGCTGCGCCATCTTTTTGTTGCTTTATCTTTACGCCTGAAAACGCCTTACGTAAACGGCGTATCTTTAATGCGACGGCCGGGCGTACGTTCGTGAATAGGCGTATCTCACCAATTTACAAATTCTAGGCGTAAATCAGTGTACACGCCCCTAGCGGCCAGTGTAAATAGGCAGCTAAGATATGACGGTGTAGGAGACTTACCTTATCGTATCTTAGCAACATTTAAGCGTATCTCACTTTGAGCATATGCTTAAAGATACGACAGCGCAGATTCTGAGTTACGACGGCGTATCTACTGATACGCCGTCGTAATTCTACCTGAATCTGGCCCTATATTTTTTTTTTTAGCAGACATCCTAGGGAATAAAATGGCGGTCATTGCAACTTTTTATTCTCGCACGGTATTTGCGCAAATTTTTTTTCAAACACCTTATTTTGGGGGAAAAAAACGGTTTCATGAATTAAAAAAAAAAAAAAAAACAGTAAAGTTAGCCCAATCGTTTTGTATAATGTGAAAGATGAAGTTACACCGAGTAAATAGATACCAAACATGTCACACTTTAAAATTGCACACTCATGGAATGGCGCCAAACTTCGGTACTTGAAAATCTCCATAGGCGACGTTACAGGTTACTATTTTCGAGTTACAGAGGAGGTCTAGTGCTAGAATTGTTGCACACGCTCTAACGCACGCTACGATACCTCACATGTGGGGTTTGAACGGCGTTTACATATGTGGGCGGGACTTGCATGCATGTTCGCTTCTGCGCGTGAGCTACCGGGGATAGTGGCGTTTTAAAAAATATATATATATTTTATTTTTCTATTTTTACACTTTTATTTTTTTATTAAATTTTTGATCACTTTTATTCCTATTACAAGGAATGTAAACATCCCTTGTACTAGGAATCATGTCCTCTTTATGGAGAGACGTGGGGTCAATAAGACCCCACATCTCTCCTCCAGGGCTTACAAGCATGAAATCGGTGAAAAAACAGTCACCGATCTCACACCGACAGCCGCGATTGCGGCTTTGTTTACTTCCGGGTACCGGGCTTGACGTCATAACGTCGCGCCCGGGCCTCCAACGGTCATAGAGACCAGTCATCTCTATGCTTCCCAGCCAGCGCCGGCCGATTCGCTCTCTGGGCCCCTGATGACACGGGAGAGCCCGGAGAAGCACCGGATGGCGGCGGGAGGGGAGGACCTATAACGATCAAGTGGTGGAACTGCCGCTTTGATCGTTCTTATTGTGCACAGAATCGCCGGCTGAAGACGGCGATATCTAAATGATGCCTGTAGCTGCACCCATCATTCAGATATCACCGCACAAACAGAGGGCGTATTTTGTGGTACTGCGGTGGTCAAGTGGTTAAAATTGACACAAATAAAAGTGAGCTACATCGGGGGCAGGGCGGGTCCTCCAAGAAAACACCAGTGGCCATGCTTGGAGCGCAGCTTCTGCTGTGAATGAGCCCCATTGAAAGAAGACTCAAATATTTAACATGACTTTAGAAATGACATTACCACGTAAGAATTTAGTGACGGAGTTTGTAGATACTAAAATAATCTCTTCTACACCAGTCTCTTTCCATTCACAGTTCTGTAAGCAACTGTTAAAGTGTTATATATTTTACCAAGGAGGGTTTAATATTGATTTTCATACCTCAAGGACTTGTGTTGCTGATGTGCGGCCAACCTCCAAATACCGCTCTAAGCTAGGACTGAGTGCAGACACACATGGGCACCACCAAGCAATCAGCAGGAGTTAAAGTGACAGTAAACCCAGTATATAGCAGTCTTGTGATTCCTATCAGGGTCTGGTTAAAACTTTTGGGAGGGGTTTTCATTCACCTATGATAGTCCTATGAGGATGCAGGTGCTAATTGGCCCTGTGCGCATCACATGAACCCTCCCAAGAAAAAACCTCTCTAGCAATACACACCAAACTGAGCATGTGCAGCTTGTCCCCCTTAGCCTCTGTACTATAGGGAGACATACTGGCGAAGGATAGGATCAGAGAAGACCGGATCAAAAATACTTTTTACACAATGCAGCGGTTTAACCGCTTAGGTTATAAAACAAGCATGCTTTACTGCATATACAGACTGATTTTATCGTTGTGGGTTTAGTAACACTTTAACCACTTAAAGCGACACTAAAGTATTTTTTTTTTAAATAACAAGCATGTTATACCTGCCTCCACTGTGTGGCTCGTTTTGCACAGAGTGTCCATGTCTTCTGGGGTCCCTCGGCGGCTGTCATGTCTCCCCCTCCGCAAGAGCTTTCCACTTTCATGCAAGCTCGCATGGTGGAAAGCTCTTGTGGGCGCGTTCCTGTGATACAGTGGCGGACATAGCCACCGACTGTATCACTCAGCCCCGCCCCCCCCGCGTCATTGGCTGTGGTTGACAGCAGCACCAGCAAATGGCTGCACTGCTATCAATCCGTCCAAACTAGCCAATCAATGGCCAGGTTGGGAACCGAACAGGATGACGGGGGCCAAGCGTGGGACTTTCGAGGGATGAGGGATGAAGTAAAACGGGGGCTCGGGGGGCGGTGCTGTCGGATGTTTTTTCACCTTAATGCATAGGATGCATTGAGGTGAAAAAACAACATTTACCTTTACAACCTCTTTAAACCCGTCCATTTTGCTGGTCAAAGACCAGGCCACTTTTTGCGATTCGGCACTGCGTTGCTTTAACTGACAATGGCGCGGTCGTGCGACGTGGCTCCCAAACAAAATTGGCGGCCTTTTATCCCCACAAATAGAGCTTTCTTTTGGTGGTTTTTGATCACCTCTGCGGTTTAAATTATTTGCGCTATATTTTTTTACTTTTTGCTATAATAAATATCCCCAAAAAATATATACATTTTTTTCCCCTCATTTAAGGCCGCTATGTATTCTTCTACATATTTTGGTAAAAAAAAAAAAAATGAAGCGTTTATTGATCGGTTTGCGCAAAAGTTATAGCGTCTACAATATAGGGGATAGTTTTATGGCATTTTTATTAATATTTTTTATTTTTTTACTAGTAATGGCGGCGATCTGCGATTTTTATAGTGACTGCAACATTATGGTGGATACATCGGACACTTCTGACACATTTTTGGGACCATTGTCATTTATACAGCGATCAGTGCTATAAAAATGCACTGATTATTGTGTAAATGACACGGACAGTGAATGAGTTAACCACTAGGTGGCGCTGTAGGGGTTAAGTGTGCCCGAGTGCTTCTAACTGTAGAGGGGATGGGCTGTGTGTGAAAAGACAGCGATCACTGCTTCCGATTACAGGAAGCGGTGTTTACTATCCTGCCCACGGACCTCGAGTCTGCGGGACCCGTGTTTGGAGTCACGGTCCACAATGCCGCTTCTTAAAACGGGATGTATATATACGTCCTTGTGTCTGCCCGTGCCATTCTGTCGGCGTATATCTGCGTGCGACGGTCGGCATGTGGTTAAATACTCCGATACATGCACAAGGGGGCTGATGGGACAGGAAATCGTGGGACATGAAGTCTCCCTCCCCACAAATTACCTACCTGAGCTCCTCTCTCCAGCAAAGTCCACGAACCCCTCAGCCATCCAGTACACTCCTCCCAAGTGGCTGAGAGAGAGCAGCGGCGCTACTGGCTCAGGCGGATTTCAATCAAGTCAGTTAGCCAATCAGGGGAGAGAGAGGGCGGGGCCAGTTTGGGGGTTTGTGTCTGAATGGATACAGGGAGCTCTGTCTCGGCTTGGGTGACAACATGTAGCAAGCTGCTGGCTGAGGGTCCCTCAAAAAGGAGGGAGGGGCTAGGAGCAGCAAAGAGGGATCGGAGAAGAGGAAGATTCGGGTTGCCCTGTGCACAACTAGAGGAGACAAGTATAACAGGTTTTTAATAAAAAAAAAATAAAAAAAAACACTTTAAAAAGGAGGTTAAAAAAAAACTCCATAGGATCATTCCCATCATATATATATCGTGCAGGCAGTCCTATGCACAGACACAGCCGCTGCTCCTAATTTTACATTCCTGCAGGTGCCTTGCCCCGAACGCAGACTGTGTGCATTTGGGTCCATGCACCCGCACAGATGTCAGACTGGGAGCAGTGCCTGTGTCTGTGCAACAGCTGCATACTAATAGACATCAATGGGACTTCCCGCACAGGAATGCACGGAATGCCTATGCAGGCCCTCCCTTGGGGTATGCATCGATATGCCCCCCCATGGGAATGGTCCTGAGAATAAATACTTTAACCACTTAAGGACCGCTGCATGACGATATACGTCGTCAGAAGGCGCGGGTAGCGAACGCGCCGGCGTGCTCACGACCCGGTCCGAAGCTCCGTGACCGCACCCCATCGCCGCCGGTGTCCCGCGATCAGGTCACAGGAGCTGAAGAACGGAGAGAGGCGAGTGTAAACAAACCTTCCCCCTTTCTCTGTGGCTTGTCACTAATCGTCTGTTCCCTGTCAGGCACGCCCCCCTGCAGTTAGAAAAAACACATTAGGTCACACTAAACCCTTTAGCGCCCCCTAGTGGTTAACCCCTTCACTGCCATTTCACAGCAATCTTTGCATTTTTATAGCACTTTTCGCTGTGAAAATGACAATGGTCTCATGTGTGCGCCATAATGTCGCCGTCACGAAAAAGATCGCCGCCATTAGTAGTAAAACATTTTTTTTTTTAGAAAAATACAATAAAACTATCCCCCATTTCGTAAACGCTATAAATTTTGCACAAACAAATCAAATGCTTATTGAGATTTTTTTTTTAACCAAAAATATGTAGAAGAAAACGTATCGGCCTAAACTGAGGGAAAAAAAAAAATGTATATATTTTTTGGGGATATTTATTATAGCATCAAGTAAAGAATACAGATTTTTTTTTTTTCAAAATTGGCGCTCTATTTTTGTTTATAGCGCAAAAAAATAAAAGACGCAGAAGTGATCAATTACCACCAAAAGAAAGCTCTCTTTGTGGGGGAAAAAAAAAAGGACGCCAATTTTGTTTGGGAGCGACGTCGCACGACTGCGCAATTGTCAGTTACAGCGACAGTGCCGAATCTCAAAAAGGGGCAAGGTCCTTAACCTGCATAATGGTCCGGGTCTTAACTTAAAACTTCTGCTTAGTACCATTTTAAAAAGGCACGGAACCCCCAAAAATAGTGAAAATGAGTTTCCACTGAACTTAAACAAAGTTATTTTAATGTGGTCAGTTCAGACGCAAGAGAATTTTTCTTTATTAGGGAAAGCACCGCCCGGTCACCGAAGAAAACACACCCGTATACGTTGCCCTACTTTTGAGTCATCTGTGGTTTCAGAACCGTTCGGGATGGCAGATCAGGCCGGCAGACTTCTTAGAAGCAAGTGTGATTATTATCAGGTGAAAAGGTTGTTATTGTAAAATCATGACAGCGAGCGCACACGTTGCACCATGAAAGTACTCGAGCCGTGCCTGCTCTCCCTCCAACATGTGTCCCGGCCACAAAGAGCTCTCTATTGCCAGGAATAAAAGCAGTTTTCATCACACCAAAAAGCCTATCTCCTTGCTCGTTGCCTGAACGATGACTCTGCAGTTTTGTTGTGCTTTTTTTTTTTTCTCCTTCTTGGCGACTGTGCAAAGAAAACAGAGTACGAGGCGGGGAGGGGGAGCGCTGATTCTAGACTTGCAAATGCTGATATTTCCAGAAATAATCTGGGGATTTGAACTCTGAGATTTGTTAGAAATCTAACGGTTTCCTGTGTGTAAAGATCTAAAGAACAGGAGAATGCGAGCGAACATTTATCGACGTACGGCTAATCAAGTATCGCAGTCGTAGAGATCGTGTATAGGATACGAGGAGATCAAGAGCCACAAGATTTCACAACGGCAATAAATACAAATTACAGCCTTCTTTAATTCTATACACCACTGGGTCTTCTATTTAACCGCTTGCCTACAGAGAACTTTTACCCCCCCCTTCCTGCCTAGGCCAGTTTTCAGCACAATCACACTTTGAATGACAATTGTGTGGTCAAGCAACACTGGACCCATACAAACTATTTAGCATTTTTTTTACCCACAAGGCAAGCCCTCGTTTGATGCTATATAATCACCATGGTTTGTTATAGATATTATATAAAATGAGATAGAGAGATTATATATATATATATATATATATATATATATATATATATATATATCTCTGTGTGTGTGTGTGTGTGTGTGTGTGTGTGTGTGTGTGTGTGTGTATATATATATATATATATATACACACACACACACACCCTTAGATTTTCAGGTCAGACCATCCTACATTTCAGCATCTGCAGGAACAACAATGCGACCATTGTACAACATCACCTATCCTGATCTGTTAAAGTCCAAGCAGATATCCACTGACCATGCAGAATGCCCTCTAACTTACAGTATCTCACAAAAGTCAGTACACCCCTCACATTTTTGTAAATATTTTATTATATCAACACTGAAGAAATGACACGTTGCTACAATGTACAGTGGGACCCGCTGACAGTTTTTTTTTTTGCCTCGGCATGTCTTCCAGGGATCGCGGCTCCAGGGCCGCTGTGGCTGGAGCCACGATGTCGTCATTTCTCTCTGGCAAAGTTCAATGTCTGCCGGGCCTTTAGCCGAGAATCCCCGATGCGCATGTGCCGCTGAAGTCAGCGGCACATTGCAAGGGGAATATCTCCTAAACCGTACAGGTTTATGAGATATTCATTTTTACCTACAGGTAAGTCTTATTATAGGCTTACCTGTAGGTAAAAGTCAAAATTTTGACTCTACAACCACTTTACAGCGGAGGTTCACCCCCAAATCTACTTTTTGTCATTTGCTCCAGCATACTACTAACATCTGCAGTATGCTGTTTTTTTTTTTTGTACTTATCTTTTCGGAGCCGAGCGGGGAATCCTGCGGGGAGTAGGCGTTGCTAAACGAAGAGGAGTTAATTGACGGCTGCGGAAGGCGCGTCACGCCTTCCGAAAATACCCGAAGTGATGCTCGGGTGTTTACGGCGCCTGCCGTGTAGAGCTGACTGCGCAGGCGCCGGAAACACCCAAGCGTCACTTCGGGTATTTTCGGAAGGCGTGACGCGCCTTCCGCAGCCGTCAATCAACTCCTCTTGGTTTAGCAACGCCTATACCCGGAAGTAATCCCCCCGTTCGGAGCCGGATAACAACGGGACATAAAAAGATCAGTACAAAAAAAAAATAAAACAGCATACTGCATATGTTAGCAGTATGATGGAGCAAATGATTAACTGACAGTTTATTTTTGGGTGAACCCCCGCTTTAAGTGTATATTCCTGGTTCCAAATTGGTGGCAGCTCCTTAAACCAAAAATATATTACATACAAAAAGAAAAAAGAAAGGGGGAAAAAAAAAAAAACTTTATATGAAAGCCATCATTCCTGCATTCATGCTAACCCCAGAGATTGCATTTCTTTCAGCCATCCACAATTCCCTCTCAGTGGGAACCCTCCCCTATGATTCTTCCTTTGTGTATCCAGAGCCATTATTCCCAGATACTGTACCATCACCAAAACTCCTATTCATGACTGGGTGATTGCATTATTTTTAATCTTGGCAGCAAATTTCGATTTAGTTTTAGTCATAGTCTTTTGACTAAAATGACATTTTTGTTTTAGTCATCTGAAATGTTTAAGTTTTAGTTGTATTTCAGTTGACTAAAATAGTGTTAATTTAGTTGACCAAACACTGCACGGCACCATGTCCTATTACAGTGATGGCGAACCTTGGCACCCCCAGATGTTTTGGAACTACATTTCCCATGATGCTTCACTACAGTGCAGAGTGCATGAGCATCATGGGAAATGTAGTTCCAAAACATCTGGGGTGCCAAGGTTTGCCATCACTGAATGAATGAATGAATGAAAAACTTATATAGCGCGACACATGCGAACTGAATCGCCTCCTATTATAATACTACTGGCAGCCCAACCTGTCGATGCATACGATTCTTTATGAATACACAGTCTTCTTGGATCTCCTGGAGTATGTGACCGAGATATATCTCAGGCAGTTGCGTATATTTGGAGCCTTTTTATGTAATTTTTTTTTTTTTAAGTGGCTAAAGAATATTCTCTACAGAACCTCATGTACTCTGAGACCATGTCTAATATGCTTTTTAGTCCCTGACAAAAGTCTTGTCGTTTGTGTACAAATTGACCTGAAGTGCCGTTCAGAGTAGGGCTGCACGATTCTGGGAAAAATGAGAATCGCAAAATGCTGTGTGGCATTTGCCAAGGGCCACAGCCTGCTAAAAGGATGGACTCTGGAAAAGTGGCAGAAGGTGGATTTTTCAGATGAATCTTCTGTTGAATTACACCACAGTCCCCGCAAATATTGCAGGAGACCTACTGGAACCCGCATGGAGCTGAAATTTACCCAGAAAACAGTGAAGTTTGGTGGAGGCAAAATCATGGTCTGGGGTTACATCCAGTATGGGGGTGTGCGAGGGATCTGCAGGGTGGAAGGCCACATCAATAGTCTAAAATACCAAGAAATCTTAGCTACCTCTTATATTCCCAACCATAACAAAGGCCAAATTGTGCAGCAGGATGGTGCTCCATCGCATACTTCCATCTCCACATCAAAGTTCCTTAAGGCGAAGAAGATCAAGATGCTCCAGGATTGGCCAGCCCAGTCACCGGACATGAACATCATTGAGCATATGTGGTGTAGGATGAAAGAGGAAGCATGGAAGACGAAACCAAAGAATATTGATGAACTCTAGAAGGCAGGCTTGCTATTCCCGATGACTTCCATCAATAAATTGTATGAATCCTTGTCAAACCACATGGATGCTGTCCTTCAAGCTCACAAGATATTAAATTTGGATCTCACAGCACCACTACTGACATATTTTTGGATTTTCAGTAAAAGTTGTTCAATTTCTGTATAGGCGACAAAACTTGACCTTTCTGTCTTGATTATTTTTTCAGTGAAACTAATTTATTTCAGTGCATTTAACATCAGGGCTTTAGCTTTTCATATGAGCTATTTCTAATACCAATTGATTAATTAAAAAAGTCAGGTTTAATAGGAGTTTCTACAAAATTGAGAAGCAACAAAACTTTTGTCAGGGACTGTATGTACTTATGTATGTATATATGCAGGGCTTGACAAATTTGCTCGGAATCTAGGAGCCAGCTAAAGTTAGGAGCCAGAAAATGCGCCCCGTCGAGCTTGCGCGCAGAAGCGAACACATACGTGAGTAGCGCCCGCATATGTAAACGGTATTCAAACCACAAGTGAGGTATCGCCGCGATTGTTAGAGCAAGAGCAATCATTCTAACCCTAGACCTCCTCTGTAACTCAAAACATGCAACCTGTAGATTTTTTTTTTTTAACCCGCGCCTATGGAGATGAAGGGTAAAAGTTTGACGCCATTCCACGAGCGGACGCAATTTTGAAGCGTGACATGTTGAGTATCAATTTACTCGGAGTAACATCTTTCACAATATAAAAAAAAAAATTGGGATAACTTTACCGTTTTATTTTTTAACTAAATTTTTTTATTTTTTTTTCCCCAAAAAAGTGCGCTTGCAAGACCGCTGCGCAAATACGGCGTGACACAAAGTATTGCCATTTTATTCTCTAGGGTGTTAGAATAAAAAATATATATAATGTTTGGGGGTTCTAATTATAGGGAAGGAGATGGCAGTGAAAATAGTGAAAAATTACATTACAATCTCTATACATAATACAATTGCTAAAAAACAGTGGAAAATACTGCGCAGGTCTAATATAAAACAAAGATTTGGATTGGTGGCAAGACCAAGCAATCTTGAATATGAATAAACGTGAGTGCTGCTGCAGCACAAATGTCAGATAAACAAAATGTAAACAGTAAATAGGGTGTGCTGCGCTGCTAAAATTAATACATCAATACTATATGTGATAACAAAATGTGCATTGAATACAAAAAGAAATAATTAAAAAACCAACACCAAGTGCTCCAATGTATAACAAAATCACATAAAAAAGCAAACAGTGTTGACAAAGTTCATAAAGTGTTGGTATTCAGCTCCAGGGAAAATTCAAAGTTCAACACTGTCAACACTGTTTGCTTTTTTATGTGATTTTGTTATACATTGGAGCACTTGGTGTTGGTTTTTTAATTATTTCTTTTTGTATTCAATGCACATTTTGTTATCACATATAGTATTGATGTATAAATTTTAGCAGCGAAGCACACATAATACAATTGCTGTGTAACTTGTAATGCCAAAAGGCCACCACCAAATGGCGCCAGCTCACAGAAGGAAGAGCTTGGGACTTCACAAGGCCGCAACCTCAATTACCGTTTGTCGCGGACCCGCGGCGATCGCACGGCGCGGGAGGTGGGATCCTGTGCCTCCGTGCTCCCCCACCGCTCGATCGCAGAGGCCGGTAATGGAAGCCGCGGACTTGTAGGCCGCAAAGCCGCTGCCTCAATTACCAATTGCGACCTGGCGCCCGGATATTGTCGACCCCTATATATATATATATATATATATATATATATATACACATACATACATACATACATGCGCGTATATATGTATATATATATATATACACACACACACACACACACACACACACATACATACATACACAGGGCTCAAAATTTCAACTCCTGAGCTACTAGCCAGGCCTCAAGAGTTACTCGCCACCAGTTGCCCCACCTAATTCATACACTGCCCTGCGCCTAACTGCACCTGTAAACATGCCCCTGTAGATTATCTCATGGAATTAAATGTTTTATGCAGAATCAAGTTACACAATTACATATTACCAACAACAACTTTAACAAAGTGGGACAAAGTGGGATATATATATATATATATATATATATATATATATATATATATATATATATATATATATATATATATATCACACATGTTGTTCGTATTACAAGATGTTGTCTATAGCACATTAAACCCCAAAACCTCCCGCTGCTGGTATTTCAGCCAGGAACTATTTATCCAAACCAGCTCCATATATAATTTTAATACTAAGGGTGAGTGGGCATCAGGATAAGATAAGAACAAGGTCTCATCATAGCACAGCTATAGCAGCAGCAGAATTGAACCAAAGAATGCAGAAATAAATGTTCCCCCCGAGTCCTGTGGGTGTAGGTACTTTCCAGCAAATAAAAAGAAATGGGAGAGCTCACTGTCCACAATACATTTTTATAGCTCTGCATCATTTTAGCCCGGCCTCTCTCAACGTTTCCAACACAGAGGAACCCTTGAAATAAGTCTCGGGGGAACCCCTGATAAAAATGACTATATCTACAACTCGAAACACATGAGTGATAGTGGGAAGAATTACAGAGAACTAAAAAGATGAGTGGCGTCATTGGGAACTTATCCGAGAGGCAGAACCTTTCGCAACCTCTGGTGGAACCCGGGTGAGGAACCCTGTTTTAGCCAGTTGATGCAAAAGCAACCTTAAAAAACAGGAGCTCTGTTTAATAAGAAACAGATGCAAAGAATCTGCTTTTGTATTTATGAGTTCAGTAAAATCCAGTGGACACCTGTATGTAGCATTGTATGCTTGTATGAGAGGCGTTTAAGTCAAACCAGGACTTTTGAGTCTAGATAATAAAAGAACAAACGTCAAGAAGTGGAAACTAACTGCATTCATTGGTCGACATACTCCCCCTGCTACATTTATATACGTATCCTGGTCATGTGACCGTAGCACTAAAATGCAGCACTAATGAAGTGTGGACTTTGTCAGTAGTTAATTTTTTACAATTTTTCATTTTTTTACAATGCTTTTTTTGGGGAAGGGTGTCTTTTTTTACAATTTTCACTTTTAAATATCTATAAAATAACTATTATTATTATTCGGCCCTGTTGGAGGTGGGAGGGGGGGATTTGGCAAGATATCCATCAATGAGGTCATCGGGAGGAATTGTGCCCCGTCAATGAGGTCATTGGGAGGAAGATATTTTCCCCCGTCAATGAGGTCATTGGGAGGAATTGTGCCCCATCAATGAGGTCATTGGGAGGAATTGTGCCCCATCAATGAGGTCATTGGGAGGAATTGTGCCCCATCAATGAGGTCATTGGGAGGAATTGTGCCCCATCAATGAGGTCATTGGGAGGAATTGTGCCCCATCAATGAGGTCATTGGGAGGAATTGTGCCCCATCAATGAGTAAATTGGGAGGAATTGTGCCCCATCATTGAGGTCATTGGGAGGAATTGTGCCCCATCATTGAGGTCATTGGGAGGAATTGTGCCCCATCAGTGAGGTCATTAGGCCCCATCATTGGTGTCATTGGGAGGAATTGTGCCCCTTCATGTGTTGGTGGGGGGGATTATGCCCCATTGTAGTTAATAGATAGAAATCATCCCCAGAGGGTTGAATCTGGCCCCTGGAACACAGTTCGGAGAAAATATACAAGGAAACCAATATGGGGCAGTTAATTGTAGTTCCTTCAATTCTGATTGGTTACTATGAGTTACTGCACTTGGCACAATACTAATATTTGCATTGCATCATATAATACCCTTAATAATAAAAACTACACTTACTAATAAATCCCAGTTGTTCTGTTCCAGCAGTGTGATAGCTTCATCAATATTCTCGATGCCAGTGCATGCCTGAAAGAGAAGAGAATACAAAGGGTTACAGCCGGTTGGACTCTCTAGTTTCATGCTGGCAGCAGAACTTTCGGAGTGCAGCAGAGATCCAGGTAATGTTTTACCAGTCTCTGAACTACATGTGAACTCTAGATCCATACACCAAGCACAGAGCGCCCAACACTTTTCCAGCAAAAACTTCAAGACAGGATACGTTTTGAAGGAAAAAGATTGGTGTATTTTTTAATAAGCACATATTTTATGTCATTATAAATGTGTTTAAAAGAAACCTTGCAGAAAAATTAATGGTAAAAACTTTATTAAAAAAATAAAAAAACAAAAAACGTGAGTGAGTATCATCTCTCCTGCAATAAAACTTTGGACCTGCCTGTTCAAAAACTCCTTTAGGGCCCTTTCACACTAGCGGACGAACGGTTCGCTAATTACAAGTCCGTCAACGGACTTGTAATGGGCCCCGATGGGAGCGGATCCGTTAGCGGATGATGCATCCGCTAACGTCCGCCAGATCCGCATCCGTTTTTGCGGACGGAAGAATGTCCTATTTTTCTTCCGTCCGGCCAAACGAATCGGATGCAAACGGACAGACGGTCCGTTTCTATCCGACTCCCCATAGGGGAGAGTGGAGGAGAGACAGGGTGGTCCCTGCACAGTGTGCGGGGACCGCCCTGTCCGCCGACAGCTGAGCGGAGACCCCCCCGCTGAGCTGACGGACACACGGAGCGGACCGAAAAACGGTCCACTCCGTGTGAAAGGACCCTTAGAATGTGCATTGAGCTGCACATGCGTCGCTTAGTGTACATTGTGGCATGTCTTGATAAGTCCTGTGTGAATGCGCAAGTAGTTATGATATTCCGGGCTGGCAGATTCTGACCCAACAAGAATACTGTGCAAAGATGTCCGCGCCACAGCGAGAGCTCTCGGACCTCATTGCTTTGATTCCGCTTTAGTGTCTGCTTAACCCTCTGTTCTTTTATTGTGCGTTTTCACTTTTTTTTTAGGCAAATTTTCTCGCAAGGCCAGCTTAAAGGGTCACTAAAGCCAAAAAATAAAAAAAATAAATAAAAATGGTGCATTACACGCTGTTCATACCAAGTCACCATGAGATTTGTTTTCTGTTTAACCACTTAAGGACCGCCGTACGATATACGTCGGCAGAATGGTGCGGCTGGGCACAGGGACTTTATTATATATATATATATATATATATATATATATATATATATATTAATAATTATATATATTAGGGCTGTTACTGATCAAAATTTTTGTGTTCGATTAATCGTTTTTTTTTTTAATCGATTAATCGACTAATTTCGATTAATTATAACGCACATGCAGATCCAACTACTTTTAGCCGATCTCCTTGCAGGCTGATTCCCAGTGCAGCTACCAACCACTGGAAAAATGAATAGCAGGATACAAAAAACACACAAAGGCAGCGCTCAATGGGAATAGCATTAAAACTTTTATAGTCTTCAAGTAGGTAACCAAATAAATATTGCACTGGAGATAAAATCGATGTAGCTACATAAACTGTATAAATGGTGCGAGTAATACCAAACGGTAGCAAAAGCAGTCATAAAAAATGTAGCCAAGTATGATACTGGTAAAAAATGTGTACACCGATGCCACTGTTGAATCCAGATGAGGAGGGGTTAACATCAGTCCGTCGGCATGTAGATGTCCCGTGAAGGGAACTATCACAACTCCCAGTGGATGGTTGTAGAATCCCAGGTTGATAGAGGGAAGTGATAGAGGGAGGTGTAACAGCCCTTGCGTGTAGCAGATAGTAAGGTCCCGTCAGCATGCAGATATGAAGGCACAGCAAAGGAGCCCTTCAGATGGACACAGCAAGCCCCGCCAGTGTCTGTGACGTTACTGGATCTCCGACGGAACTCCCTGAGGGCCCAGAAGCCGGCAGAGAGGTGAGTACCAATCAAAAGAATTTTAATCGATCAAAAAGATTTTGATCGATCAAAAAAATTAAAGATTAATCGATCAATTAAAAGTTAATTTGCACAGCCCTAATATATATATATATATATATATATATATATATATATATATATATATATATATATAATATATATATATATATATATATATATTAGTGTGTGTGTGTACACACATACATACACACACAGTACAGACCAAAAGTTTGGACACACCTTCTCATTCAAAGAGTTTTCTTTATTTTCATGACTATGAAAATTGTAGATTCACACTGAAGGCATCAGAACTATGAATAACACATGTGGAATTATAGACATAACAAAAAAGTGTGAAACAACTGAAAATATGTCATATTCTAGGTCCTTTTGCTTTGATTACTGCTTTGCACACTCTTGGCATTCTCTTGATGAGCTTCAAGAGGTAGTCACCTGAAATGGTCTTCCAACAGTCTCGAAGGAGTTCCCAGAGATGCTTGGCACTTGTTGGCCCTTTTGCCTTCACTCTGCGGTCCAGCTCACCCCAAAGCATCTCGATTGGGTTCAGGTCCGGTGACTGTGGAGGCCAGGTCATCTGGCGCAGCACCCCATCACTCTCCTTCTTGGTCAAATAGCCCTTACACAGCCTGGAGGTGTGTTTGGGGTCATTGTCCTGTTGAAAAATAAATGATGGTCCAACTAAACGCAAACCGGATGGAATAGCATGCCGCTGCAAGATGCTGTGGTAGCCATGCTGGTTCAGTATGCCTTCAATCTTGAATAAATCCCCATCAGTGTCACCAGCCAAGCACCCCCACACAATCACATCTCCTCCTCCATGCTTCACGGTGGGAACCAGGCATGTAGAGTACATCCGTTCACCTTTTCTGCGTCGCACAAAGACAAGGTGGTTGGAACCAAAGATCTCAAGTTTGGACTCATCAGACCAAAGCACAGATTTCCACTGGTCTAATGTCCATTCCTTGTGTTCTTTAGGCCAAACAGGTCTCTTCTGCTTGTTGCCTTTCTTTAGCAGTGGTTTCCTAGCAGATATTCTACCACGAACGCCTGATTCACACATTCTCCTCTTAACAGTTGTTTTAGAGATGTGTCTGCTGCAAAAGGTGGCTACTTTGAAGAACCTAGAATATGACATATATTTTCAGTTGTTTCACACTTTTTTGATATGTATATAATTCCACATGTGTTAATTCATAGTTTTGATGACTCCAGTGTGACTGTACAATTTTCATAGTCATGAAAATAAAAATAAAAAACTCTAGGAATGAGAAGGCGTGTCCAAACTTTTGGTCTGTACCGTGTATGTGTAATATATATATATATATATACATACATATACACACGTACATGTCCCCTTTAAGAGCTCAGAAGTAATAAGGACATTTAAAAGCAAAATGGAAGGATGCGGTAAGTAAAGGAGGACTCCACTAAGGTAAAGGAAGCTATTTAGGGAAAACTATTTTACCTTTAGAGCCCCTTTAAGTATCAATTATCCTTTAGTAATGAGATGGCACTTCTGGCAGCACTTTGGTTAGAGGAGAAGCAACTCTGAAGAAGAGCTGCACGATTCTGGCTAAAATGAGAAACACAATTTTTTTGCTTCGAAGATAGATCACGATTCTCGCGGCGTAATATTATCTTTCACATAAAACAAAAAAAAAAATTGGGCTAACAAAAACATTGTTTCATTTTTTTTATTTTTTATTTATTGAAGTGTATTTTTCCCCAAAAAGTTGCATTTGAAAGACCGCTGGGCAAATACAGTGCGACATAAAATATTGCAGCAATTGCCATTTTATTCCCTAGGGATATTATATATATATATATATATATATATATATATATATATATATATATATATATATATATATATATATATATATATATATATATATATGTTTGGGGGTTTCTTAAGAAACAAGTGTCAGAAAAAGATTTGGATTTTAAGTGGTTAAACTTCTTGCATTTACACAGATATGCTCTAAGAAGGAAGTTAGTTACAATGTTTCATGCATTTACAAACTTGCCAGAGATTTTTTCTTTACACACAGAAGTTTATCCCTTTGATCTAAGAAAGAAGCGTTAGTTACAATATTTCCTGTTAAGAACTTGGCAGACTGCCCAGATATTTTCTTTTGACAGCTGAAGCAGATAAATTCTCTCCACTTGTTATAAGAATCGACAAACTCTGCATTAGAGATCGTCGGGGGGGGGGGGGGGGTTGAATCGGGATCACGATTTTACGATTAATTGTGTAGCTCTACTGAAAATGAAAAGAAAGGCGCCTCGAAGTGCAGTGTGCAAAATGTATTAACGTGCACAAAGGGTTAAAGGCACTTACAAGATCGTTGAGTGTTAAGACATGATAAATCTAGGAGTCGTCATCTGTGGCATGTGTCCATCCTCGGCACGGTGGTAGAGCGCAGTGTAGAGCTCTCTGTAGAGGCAGCAGGGAAGCTAGTGGGGAAAAGGGGGGCAGCAACGCTTTTCGGAGCATGGGCATAGGTCTGATAAAGGAGCCGCACATGCTCCGAAACACGTTACCAAAACACGTTACCGCCCCTTCTTCCCACTGACACCATTAGCCTTGAGTGTCCCGCAGTAAACCCAGAACACAGGCTTCCCTGCTGCCGCCTCTCTCCAACACGTACAATAACGCTTTACAGCTGCTGGACGGCTCTACACTGCTCTCTACCACCGTGCCGAGGATGGACACATGCCACAGATGAGGACTCCTAGTTTTATCATGTCTTAACACTCAACGATCTTGCAAGTGCCTTTAAAGGAGTTGTAAATAAACTTTTTTTGCTGAAATTACTGTTTACAGGGTATAGAGACATAATAGTTAACTGATTCCTTTTAAAAACAATTAAAAATAGATAAAAAATCATATAATGTACCTACAGTTTTAGTTTCGTTTTTGCATGCTGTTACCTGCTTCTCTGATGTACAGAGCCAATACAGGGCAGTGATGGTTTGCAAAACTAAACGGATTAATGCTGTGGGGTTTTAGACACACAGTAATCACACCTCCTTGATTAGTGACCACAAAGAGAAAGCTCCCAGGACTGTGGTTATCAGGAAACAGACAACCAGGAAGTGTGGAGATCAGAGAAGAATTACAGCAACTTGAGAGAGAAAAAAAAAACGAACAATGAGGACATGAAAAAAGAGCACTGCATTCAGGTAAAGGAAGCTATTAAGATTAAAAAAAAAAAAAAAAAATCCTTTACAAACCCTTTAACCCTTCGTGCGCTTTAATAAATTTTGCATACTGCACTTAGAGGTTCCTTTCTTTTCCTTTTGTGTTCCCAACATGCAATAGTTAAAACAAGAATCCAACACAAAAAAAGAGCAAATAAAAAAAAAAGTGCAAAAAGGAGGGAGAAGAGAGGATAATCATTTCAATTTCAAACAGCCTTCAGGGCCAGATCCATAAAGTTCAGAAAACAAAAGGTGTACTGTGCGCAGACATCAGAAAACACAGCGCCCTCCAAGAAACGCAGCCTGTTCTGTAAAACGAACCGACTTATCGCTGAGCGGCTAAAAAAGACATTATCAGCTCCATGAGACAGAATCGAGTCAGAAGGACAATCCTTAGGGCCGTTCCCTCACACGGTAGGAAATCACAAGATGGGAGACACAGAACAATGCTTCACACTTATATCATCACACAACACCCCGGAGCCATTTCATACCCGGCAAGTGGCTTCGCTTATCCAGCAAATCCAACTGACAAACCAGGAAAAAATCCAGTCTTGAAAAGATGAGAAGATTATACGTTTCATTTTTTTCTACTAAAGCTGTACTTCATTCTACATTAATCTGCAGTACATCCTAATGCCAAATTAAATAATGGCTACAAAAGAAAGCTCCCATTTCATACTGGAAACGGACAAGCTGGCTTTATGGAAACATGAACTTACAGCACCTGACCACTTGGAGGCAGTATAGCGCTTCACTGGTGTACAGGCCAAAAATAAATAAAAATTACAGGGGGGGGGTCTGGGAGATGCAAACTAAGCTCAGTCTAGAAATGCTAATCAACTGGCCGTCTCTGTATTCCTACATTTCTTTAGCACAAGTCAGAACTCCTAATTTTGAAGACCTGCACAACAGCCAGCCGACAAGCAATGGCAGCCACAATTTTTATTTTATTTTTTATAATAATGGGCTTCCATTAAAGTGAAAGTAAAGCCACTCTCATCCTTTCTAAACTACTGCCATAGTGTTTATCTATAAGGATATAGATGCCTCCTGCATGTATCCTTACCTGTCAAATGTCTTCCCTCTGTCTGTTATAAGAACTGAAAAACTGCAGATTCTGTGGGTGGGTCTGTTGTGTGGAGGTCTGTGGGTGGAGTCATGATGTCAGTAGACTCCCCGCCCTCCTTTACACTCCACTTGTCAACATGAATTTTCTCCTGGGTATTCATTAGGCCACATACACACGATCAGACCAGTCCGATGAAACTGGTCCGACGGACCGCTTTTCATCGGACCACGCTGAAGTGGTCTGATGTGTGTGCACACCACCGGACCAAAAAGCCGATTGGGTCAGAACGCGGTGACGTAGAACACGACGTGCTGAAAAAACGAAGTCCAATGCTTCCAAGCATCCGTCAACATGATTCTGAGCATGCGCAGGTTTTTGGTCCGATGCTTTTGTGTACTAACCATCGAATCTGTCTGACGGACAGGTGTCCGTCAGACAGATTTTAAAGCAAGTTTTAAAACTTTGGTCCGATGGACAACGGTCCGATAGGCCGTACACACAATCGAATTGGTCCGATGAAACTGGTCTGCAGATCAGTTTCATCGGACTGGTCTGATCGTGTGTATGTGCCCTTACACTAAATTCTGCTATGATCACTAACATCCAGTCAAAATCCAGAAAAGTAACCACATGACTTCAGAAAAGGAGTGGGGGTGGGAATTTAAAAATAATGCCCGTCTCCAGGCTAGTGCATGAGATATGTAAATAACCTGTCACTCACAGCAAGGGGGCGGAACGGACTAAGGTTTTTCTCGAAGTCCGTTTTATATCACTGAACAATAAAAGAGGATTGCTCAGAGCTGGATTAAAGCGGAGGTTCTGTGGGAAAACTTTTTTTTTTTTTAAAGACTAATCTGCTGGTTTTCCTATAGTACTTTGTTTACTCACATGTGCCATTTTAGCAGCCGCCAGGATCCTCGTTTCCCATAAAAGAATGTTTTATAAAATATTGTGATGGACATTGCCATCTTAATTGTGGGCACTCTGAAGCCCTCCTGTTCTTTCTTCCGGGATGCAGCGAATGCTGATCTCCCAGCATTCACTGTGTAATCCCGCGCATGCGCAGTATTGACGGCGAGTCACGCTGAGTTGCTATCACAGCGGCCGGCGGCGTCCTACACTCCTAGCTATTTGAGATGATGTGCTCTGATTGTGTGTTCTCCTGGGAGTGACGTGCAGGCCAATCAGCTCCCACAATGCACAGAGCCGTCAGGGAATATAGCGACACGCCATAAGAGGTAAGGGAGCATCGTAGAAAAAAAAATTCAACGCTATCATCCGTAAATAGGGTTAAAGCTAGCGATGCTGTAAACTTCATTTTGAGGGTGAACCTCCGCTTTAACTCTGTGTGGAAAGACTGGGCACAGATGATAGGAAATCTTCTACTCTACAAAAAAAAAAAAAAATCAAGTTTACATCCACTTTAAAGCAGAAGAGCACCACATAATCCAGTTGGGTATTCATTTGGTGAATTAACTTTCTATCATAGCTAGTGTAAGAAACTAAATCTATCTACAGCTCCCACCTTTAAAGGGGTTGTAAAGGTAAAAAAAAAAAAAAAATCTCTAAATAGCTTCCTTTACCCTAGTGCAGTCCTCCTTCACTTACCTCATCCATCTTCCATTTTGCTTTTAAATGTCCTTATTTCTTCTGAGAAATCCTCACTTCCTGTTCTTCTGTCTAACTACACACCGTAATGCAAGGCTTTCTCCCTGGTGTGGAGAAAGCCTCTTGAAGGGGGAGGGGGCGAGCAGGAGTGTCAGGACACTCTCTACTTTTCAGATAGAGAAAGGAGCTGTGGTAGTGGGCGTCCCGACACCCCTGCTCGTCCCCTCAAGAGCCTTTCTCTACACCAGGGAGAAAGCCTTGCATTACGGTGTGTAGTTACAGACAGAAGAACAGGAAGTGAACATTTCTCAGAAGAAATAAGGACATTTAACAGCAAAATGGAAGGAAGAGGTGAGTGGAGGACTGCACTGAGGTAAAGGAAGCTATTTTTTACCTTTACAACCACTTTAAAGTGATTCTAAAAGGATGGTTTTGTTTTTTTTAACTACTTCAGCCCCAGAAGAATTGGCTGCCCAATGACCGGGCCATTTTTTGTGTTGATTTAACTGACAATTGCGTGCCCGTGAGACGATGTACCCAAAACAAAATTGGCATCCTTTTTTCCCCACAAATAGAGCTTTCTTTTGGTGGTATTTGACCACCTCTGCGGTTTTGACACATTTTTGGGACCACTGGCATTTTTACAGTGATCAGTGCTATAAAAATGCACCGATTACTGTATAGATGACACAGGCAGGAACGGGTATAACACTAGGGGGCGATCAAGGGGTTGTGTTCCCTAATTTGTGTTCCGACTGAAGGAGGGATGGGACTGACTAGGGGAAGAGATTGATCGGTTTCATACATAGTATGAACACACGATCAGTCTCCTCGCCCCTGAGAGAACCGGGATGTGCGTGTTTACATACACGTTCTCGTTCTTCAAGGAGCCATCGCGGGTGCCCAGTGGTCATTGCAACCGCAGGGCACTCGCATCGGCTCTTGGGACGTACCTCGGGCATAGGGTGAAAAAACACTAGGGTTTACAACAAAGAGATTGTAAAATCTAGTCGTCACGCGCGCCCCCCCCCCCCCCCCCCCCCCCCATAAAAATAAACACATTAGACGTACTCGCTCTGTTGGATATCCGCAGAGCAGCCCGGATCTTTCTTCTAAGGCCTCTCTTCCATGATACTGGCCCCTCCCTCCTGTTCAGTTCCCCCCACAGCAAGCAGCTTGCCATGGGGGATCCTGGGCAGGGTTGCCAACTTTCAGGCATTTTACGAACAGTTTGTAGAATCTGTACTTTTTGCATCTGTCCTTGAATGTCCATTACAGACATGTAGGCTGCATGTCCGCAACTGACATTCATAGACGAATGCAACAATTATGGATTTACTGAAAGTTTACTGAAAGCAACCCCGATCCCGGGCCGAGCCACAGCTCCGTGTGTCCATTCAGACAGAGCCCTTGCCCTTTATAAGATGTACCCCCCTTCATGACCAGGCAATTTTTTGAGATACAGCACTGTATTACTTAAACCAACAATTGTGCGGTCCTGTGAAGCTGTACCCAAGTAAAAAAATAAAAATTCCCCACAAATAGAGCTTTATTTTGATGATGTTTACTAACCTCTGCGGTTTTTATTTTTTGCACTATACAACAAAAAAAAAAAGACTGCAACGGAATGCACTGTGACAGACTGAGATATTCCTATGTCTAGGGTCACCTTATGTCCACTAGGGCCATAGGGTGACAAAGAATCATAATTCATATGTTACAGAAGACATTAATAAGGGACATTAATAATGCTTGCAGGATGTCTTCAAATATCAAAAGCCGTTAGCTATGCAATCTGGGAACACATGCTTTTGAAAGGTGTTAATTCAGGCCAGCCAGCGAGTCATACCTTTGTATAATATGCTATTGAAATATCGGAAGGTGTTGATTGCACCCACTCTCACAAGACTCTGCCATTGTGTGATAAAGCTGTATAGATAACTTATTCAACTAGATGTCTGTGTTATTATTCAAGGTTAATTGAACACTATTGAAGATACGGTGCCGACCGGTCTACATGGTTAGCTTACCTGAATGCCTTTTAGAGTGTGATTGAAGCCCCCCATGGTGTGAAGGGGGGTGGAGATTGCATTGTCCTGTGATTAACTGTATTATGCTGTACTGGATATAAGCAAGCTAAGGAAACTAATAAATTGTCATATCTTTGGAAGCAAGAACGGAGCTCTTTCTCGTCTTATTCTGGGAAAGGATATGGATCGAGTATGCAATATTGTCGGAGTGTGTCGGATAAGCTTGTCGTGGTTGGATGGAAGGTCGTAAGCGGTGGTGACCGTTACAAAGACCAACAATTTAAAAAAACTGTATATATAAAAAACACAAAAAAAAAAATCTAAATCAAAGTCTGCCAACTTCTACATATTTTTTGTAAAAAAAAAATATAAATATATATATATATATATATATATATATATATATATATATATATATATATATATATATATATATATATATATATATATATATAATATAATAAAAATTAATATATAATATTTAAAAAAAATATATATAATATTAATATATAAGGGCTGCAACTAACTATTATTTTCATAATCGATTAGTTGGCCGATTATTGTTTCGATTAAGCGGAAAAAATTTGCATTTTTACATATTTTTTTTGGGCCAATTTGTTGTTGGGCAGATTACAAAACACAAATTACCGCAAAAACACATGACATGCTTTTCTGAAGCTTCTCTATTGAAGTATATTGAACAAAAATAAAAATAATAATAATAGCAACATTTTGTGTCAAAAAGTCCTTGCCCTTTCCAAATACGCAGCAGCTGAAAAAAAAACATGGATGTGAATGTGTCCCAGAGGAAAACATGTAGATGAACTGTAGTGTGTTTCTGCAAAAAGCACGACTCAGGCCTGAGATGTTTAGTAACATAATGGGGTTAGAAAAACTAAAATAAGTACAAACAGAGCAAATAATCGCTACTGCAAGGGGTTCAATTTTTGTACTCTGTGACAGTGAAAGTAATATTTACAGTAGCGATTTGCTTTTTTGTACTATAAAGGGCTAATTTTAGTTTTTTTAACCCCATTAGGTTACTGGCCGATTAATCGATCAAATTAATCAATTACAATTTTCATAATCGATTAGTTTCAGCCCTAATAAATACACACACAAACACACATATATACACATACCTCAATAAACGTATATTGATTGGTTTGTGCAAAAGTTGGCATTTTAGTCTTCTGCAATTGTTCAAGTTGTATTTAGTCGACTAAATCTCCAGTACATTTTAGTCAACTAAAATCATTTTCGTCAACCAAAACTAATTTTGTTCATCTAAAACCTAATGGGTGTAGTTAAATTGTAATTATTTAAGCATTTCTCAGCAATTTCCAAACTCATTATATACTGTTGGAGCAAAAAAATCGAATGTTATTATTTATGGTATTGAGGTATGAACATGCACTACGGACCAGTGTTCATTTTAACATCAAATTTCAATTTAGTTTTAGTCGTATCTTAGTCATCTCAATTGTTTTAGTAGACTGGGCCCCCCCCCCCCCCCCCCCCCTGGGAGCCGCTCAGTAGACCTTTTTTGTCATGCCCCTGTGACAGGCGGCTTTTGTCCGGCCAGCTGGCAGTACACACGGTTGAATGTTGGCCCATTTCTATTGAACCGGCTGATGCCACCCGACATTCGGCCTGTGTGTACGGTATATAAGCCTCAATTGCTGCCCAACCCAAAGCCGATCTCTCTACAAAAGGGGTATCAAATTAAAATTCACGGAGGTTCAATTAGCAAATTTCCTCCAGCAGAGGTCCGCATTTCATGCTTGTGCTACACTTTCCATCCCTCTTCTGCAATACTTGACCTCAATAAAGGGATTTTTAAATACAGCTTACCTGTAAAATCCTTTTCTTGGAGTACATCACGGGACACAGAGCGGCATATTCATTACTATATGGGTTATATGGAGTACCTTCAGGTGTGGACACTGGC
The DNA here is from genome assembly GCA_029574335.1 of Rana kukunoris. NCBI lineage: Eukaryota > Metazoa > Chordata > Amphibia > Anura > Ranidae > Rana > Rana kukunoris. The sequence continues at coordinate 187,216,276 of CM056055.1, read as the reverse complement.
AATCTCAAACAGGAAGTCCCCTCCCTATATAACCCCCTCCCATAGAGGAAGTACCTCAGTTTTGTAGCAAGCAGTATGCCTCCCAAAAATGTTCCCCAAAAGAGGGGTGGGAGCTCTGTGTCCCGTGATGTACTCCAAGAAAAAGATTTTACAGGTAAGCTGTATTTAAAAATCTCTTTTTCTTTATCGTACATCACGGGACACAGAGCGGCATATTCATTACTATATGGGATGTCCGAAAGCAATGCTTTAATGAGGGGAGGGAGACATCTTCCAAAGAAGGATTTAATTTAGAGGTATACTCAAATACTAGTAAATCCAACTTAAACGAGAAATGTAAAACTCAAATCAAATCAAGGGAGCCTCCTCAGATCCTGAGGAGCTTGAATCGCGGCCTGTAGCACTGACTGCCCAAAGGCTGTATCCGCATTCCTTCTTACGTCCATTTGATAAAATTTTGTAAACATGTGGACTGACGACCACGTTGCTGCCTTGCATATTCGAGCCATAGAGATCTGATGATGATGTGCTGCCCAGGAGGTGCCCATGGCCCTGGTAGAATGGGCCTTTGCCGACAAAGGAGGAGGCAACCTCTTCAAACCGCAGGCCTGAACGATTAATTGTTTAATCCATCTTGCGATGGTGGATCAAGCAGCTGCCTGACCCATCTTGGGCCCTTCCGGTAAAACGAACACCACATCTGTTTTCCGAACTTTCTCTGTAGCTTTAAGATAGGCCTTTATGGCCCTGACAATATCCCACGTATGCAGCAACCCCTCCTTTCTAGAGGTGGGTTTTGGAAGAAGGATGGAAGGACCACATCCTGGTTCAGGTGGAAACTGGATATAACCTTTGGTAGAAAGGAAGAATGAGGACGGAACCCCGCCCTATCCTTATGTAAAATGAGATATGGTTCCTTACAAGATAAGGCTGCCAATTCCGATACTCTCCTGGCCGAAACTATGGTGATCAGAAATACCGACTTTCTAGTCAGTAACCAAAGGTACCTCAGCCAACGGCTCAAGGGGTTGTTTCTGTAGAGTTGACAGAACAAGATTTAAGTCCCATGGACAAAGTGGTGATTTGACCGGAGGATTAACACGTAAGACTCTCTGTACGAAGATCTTAACCAGCGAGTGGGCGGCCAGCGGCCTCTGAAACCACACTGATAAGGCTGCAATCTGTCCCTAGATCGTGCTTAATGCCAGGCCTTTATCCACTCCTAGCTGGAGGAAACGTAATACTCTATCAATGGTATACTTGCGGGAAACCCATCTCCTAGCCTCACACCAGCCTACGTAGGCCCTCCAAACCCTGTAACAAAATTACCCTGGAGGCCGGCTTTCTAGCCTCAATGAGGGTAGGGATTACCTGCCTAGACAGACCTCTACCCCTGAGAATCAGGGATTCAGCCGCCAGGCCGTCAAATTTAGACGCCGTAATGCAGGGTGGAGGATCGGGCCTTGTGAGAGTAGGTCTGGCCCTAGAGGAAGAGTCCAAGGGCCTCCCGCTGCCAATTTCAGGACTAGTGAGTACCATGCCCTCCGGTACCAAGCTGGGGCTACCAGGATAACCAGCCTGTGCTATGATCCTGCGCCGCAGGCGGGGTAGTAACTGCAGTGGGGGAAATGCATATAGAAGTTATGATTGATGCCAAGGGCAAACCAACACATCGGTTCCGCAGGCCATAGGGTCCCTCGTTCGAGACCTGAACCTGTCTAGCTTCTTGTTGAATCCTGATGCCATGACCTCCACGTCTGGCACTCCCCACTTCTGGCAGATTGTCTGAAAAAACTTGTGGATGCAGAGACCACTCCCCCGGCGACAGGGTTTGGCGACTTAGGAAGTACGCCTGCAGGTTGTCCACCTCGGGAATGAATGTCGCCGATATTCAGGGTACATAAACCTCTGCCCACCGAAAAACCAAGCTCCTCTCACTCTGAGTGGCTTGACTCTTGGTTCTCCCTTGGTGGTTCACCTATATGCCACCGCTGTGGCCTTGTCTGAATGACTTCTCACCGAGGACCCCTGTAATCTGGATGTCTATGCCAGGAGGGCTAGCTGAGCCGCTCAGAACTCCCAGACCTTGATGGGCAGCTGCCTCTCCGCCTCTGCCCAAGTTCCTTGGCGAGTGAACTTGTTCAAGACCGCTCTCCAGCCTTCCAGACCACTGGGCAGAACCAAGCTGCTAGAATTGCTGCCTGTAGGACACGAGTGTGGAAGCGTGTGGTATTGCCTCGAACATGGCCATCGCATACATAGGCGAATAGTTGGCTCTTTTTTGCTTAGAACCAACTGAATCAATCTTTTGATAGCCTCGACCTTTACCAGGGGCAGGAACATCCATCTTCTGTTCTGTGTCTAATCTCGTGCCGAGATATTCCAACTGCTTTGTAGGTTGAAATGCTGATCTTTCCCCGGTTTAGGACTCAGCCGAACCTCTCGAGGTACTGAACCATGAGGGCTACTACGCATTCCCCCAAGGAAGCGAGTGATCTTATGATTAAGAGGCCGTCCAGGTATGCTAGGACCGAGATCCCTTGGATCCTTTGGACTGACTAGAATAGGAGCTAGGACCTTCGTGAATACCCGGGGGCCGTAGCCAGCCCGAAGGGGGGTGCCACAAATTGGAAGTGACGCTGTATCACTGCGAAGCGTAAAAACAAAAATATTTGATGTGGCTGAAAGACCTGGTACATGAAGGTAACCCTCCTTTATGTCTATAGAAGCCCGATCCTTCTGGAGTGTGGCGGCTGCTGGCCAAACGGATTCTATCCGGAAAGAGCGAACCCTTAGGTAAGCATTTAAACCTTTTAGGTCCAAAATTGGTCTGACATTGTCGATGAGCCTTGGTATGACAAACAGATTGGAATAGAAACCTAGCCCCTGTTCTTGGGCTGGTACCTCTACCATTATGCCCTGGTAAAGCAGGTGATCCAATGCTGCCCGCATTGAGGCCTTCCTTGTGGAGGAAATTTTAGAAATTCTAATCTGTAGCCTGCGGCCACAGATGATCGGACCCCCTCTGTCGGGGACCGATCCCCAGAGGCCTGTCCTTGCGATCCATCGTTAAAAGTTTGATCGCGCAGGAGGACCGTACTGCCTGAAATCTGAGGGCCCTGGAACCGGGGGGAGCTGCCCTTTTAAACGCAGGACCCCGGAACTTCCTTTGACTGGTAAAAGGGTACTTTTGCCACTTGAAACAGTCTGAATGTATTTATCCAGATCTTTCCATGGAAGGGCAAACCTGCCAGCAGTCTTTTACATGGGGCTCGGCCGCCCAGTTCTTCAACCAAAAGAGCCTTCTTATATGCACTAAAAATAGTGACAACGAGACGCCTGCTGGATGGAGTCTTTTTATAGCCTCTACCGCAAAGCACAGAGCTCTGGGAATATCCAATAATTCCTCTGCCTATTGGGCAGGGATGTCTAAGCATCTGTTTTGTCTGGTTCCTTAATGCCTGAAAAGAAACTCCAATTGCAACCACTGCTGGCTGTAGCCAGGGATGCTGGAAAAAGTGTCTCTAAACGTTTATCGACCGGGACCTTAAACATTTGTATGTTTCCCCTTAGGCCAGTTAATGATTTATTCACCCATGAGATGGCTGCGTCCACCGTTGGGAGCGCCCCCTTTCTTTAGAAAAATGTATTTTCCATAGGGTAAATAACCGAAAACCTTCCAGGTGGTCTCCCATCCAGGCACTAACCAGGCCCTACCCTGTTTAGCCTCCGAGATCAGACGAGATCGGGCGCTTTCCGGGAGATGCGGCCTCAAGGACCCCACGGATAATTGAAAAGCAGTGCCCGAACCGGGACCTGAACCCTGGACCCTCAGATCAAAAGTCCGATGCTCTACCAACTGAGCCATCCGGGCCCCTTTTAAAGAGCACTTGGTCAGGGGAAAGAGTGCCTGCAAGCACAAATATTTCCTGGCAGACGTGCATAAAGACTACCCTCTCGTCAGCTTTAGGCGGCAGAAAAAATTCTGTCCGGTCGTCCCAATCCTGGAAAAACCAATTCCTCTAACAGAGGATGGGCCAGAAAAGCTGCGTTGCTTAAAGGCGCTTTTAAAAGAACCCAAAGAGGATACCGCAGGAACCTGAGGCTCTTGAAATGGCAAATTGAATGCCAAACGGACCATGTCTGTCAAAGACTGGACCCACAGACTCTCCGCCTGGGAGGCTGAAAACGATTCTACAGTGGTAGATCCTCTAGGTTCTGTCCCTTTTGGCGATGGGGATCTAGTCCACTTCTTGCCAGAAAAAGAGCCAGCGATCATAGCTGTTAACCTCTTTTCTCTAGCCCCCCTAGGGTGACGGCTAGCATCTCCTCTGTGATAACACAGGGTTGGGCCGACCTGGGCCAGCCTCAGCACCAGACCCCCTTAATGGCTTATCCAGGGTGACTCCTATAGGAATAACCTGTGGGGAAAGTATTGGCATATTATCAGAACCAGAGGAGGAACCCCTTTGTCTTTGCCTTCTCTTTATTTTTTTTTTATTTTTTTATTTTTTTTATTTTTTTGTGTTTTGATCCTGAACCCTTGGAAGCCATAATACAAAACCGAAGGACTCCGCTTACAACAACAGACTGTTATAGCCAGGAGTACAAAAATAAGGTTTAGGGGACAATAGGATCACTAATGCCCCAAAAACGGTGGGGCTCAGTATGTTTTCTTTTATATATTATTCACATACAGCCCCACCCCCAACATGTTTGCCAGCATTCAACCTGTTGCCAAGGGGATTTTGGCTTAACAAAAAAGTATTGGAGCTGACTCCAGCATGTAGTACCCCTTCTCGCCACCGGGAGTCACTGTGCTGCCAGCTCTACGTCCTCTCTCTCCAGCTCAGCTCTGAACTGAGCTAAGAACGCGCCTGCTGTGTATAACAGCAATTAAAGGCACGCCCACCCTACACTGCAGTCACACTCCCCGCCCCCCCCCCCCCCTCCCGAACGGCGCGAACATTTTCTATATGCACGCGCGCGTGTCGGGGGAGGAGAGCCCAGGAGGAGACGCACTCTGGAGCCCAGGAATGCAGGTTGGAGGACGCATCAGGCGGCAGACTTGAATCCCGGCAAGGTAAGGCTAACACAGGCCCCTAAGGAGTCCCTTTAGCCTAGAGACAGATGTTTTTTTTTTTTTTTTTTTTTTAAAAGATCTTCAACCAGCGAGCAGCAGGTAGCTAGCAAACATACATAGATGGGTAGGGGGATCAAGTTGTGGGGGGAAACATTTCAGGGCATCCTGTCTGTCTATCAGACATAGTGACCATGGTGCCAATGCAGAGCATACTCAGGCTACCCCCCTTAAGATCTCCCCTGGAGAGCCTGCTGTCGAACCAAGTCCCGCAGGCTCCCCTCTTACCTGCTCCATGCCGCAGGACGTTTTGCAAAACGGTCCAATCTTCTCCCATCTCCGTGGGTAGCGTAGTAGACCTTCAGGCCCTGGGGTCCTATGAAGGTACCCACTGTCCTGGACCTATATAGCACCCTGGCAAACAGGAACTTATGGTCTTTACAAACTCCAAGTCCTGGGCCCAGGGTCCAGCCCTCCAAAGAGGAGCATTATAGGCAAAACCCCACGGTTTGGGGCCCGGGTACTGTCCACTTTGGCACTGAGGCTCCTTGGACAGATCCGGTTAGCCCGCCCTTAATCCCAAGGATGTGGAGCAAAGCTATTCCATGACCAACACCTAAGACACTGGCGAAAAAACTGAGGGACTCCCTCTAGGGGAGGGGGTTATATAGGGAGGGACTTCCTGTTTGTTTGAGATTGCCAGTGTCCACACCTGAAGGTACTCCATATAACCCATATAGTAATGAATATGCCGCTCTGTGTCCCGTGATGTACGAGAAAGAAATCCTAATTTTCCCGCTCACATCACACCCCCCCTTGACATAGGGGTCCTCAGTCACCCCATCAATTCACATACCCCCTTTACATCAGTTTCATCAGTCCCCCCCCCCCCCCATTTACATCACAGTCGTGCCCTTCCCCAAATCCTTGACATCAGTCTCCTCAGTCCCCCATTCACACCAGGGTCCTCAGTCCCTTCTTGAAGTAACATAACGCCCCCATCGTCATTTACATCAGTGTCCTCAGTCCACCATTTACATCACAGCCCCCTCCCCCAAATACTTGACATCGGTGTCATCAGTCCCCCTCTTCAGATCATCCCCCTTTACATTAGTGTGTCCTCAGTCCCCCCATCCTTGACATCAGTGGCCTCAGTCCCCCCTTGACACAAGTACACCTTCACATCACAACCCACCCTTCACATGACAGCCCCCTGAGCAGTCCTACTTTGCACAGCAGGGAGGTACGACGGTTTGGATAGAGGGTAGAATATATGCAATTTTTTTTAATGTCAACAATCACGTGATTGGCTTCAAAGTGAAAATTTTGGTGTCGAAAAGGAAAATTTAGAATGCACCCGTATTGCATTTTTGATGTAAATCAGATAGAGCCCACCTCATTTTCCGGAAGCATCACGGTCCTTTTTGGCACCAGGGACCAGTTTTCATGCCAGCCAATTTTTCCAGGGACCAGATAATGGGGTGGGTCAGTATTTAGCCCCCTGAACACCGACAATCCCCCTTTACATTGTCCACATTTCCCCATCACAGCCCCTCATTTACATTACAGTGCCCTCCCCTTTACATTAATTAACTTTACTGTAATGTAGAGGGAAGAATATATGCAATTTTTTTTAATGTCAACAATCACGTGATTGGCTTCAAAGTGAAAATTTCGGTGCCGAAATGGAAAATTTAGAATGCACCCGTATTGCATTTTTGATGCATTTTTTGAGTCACATGACCTGTGAAAAACACACCATAAGCCAGGTAAAATCAGGTCCGTTCTCGGCAGCCATTATAGGCACAACGTTGAAAATACTATTTTCAGCCGTAAGTTTCAGCTGGCAAAATTTTGGTGCATACCTAGTTGCTAGGACCACCCTGCGTTTAAGCTACCAATCACAGCTAGTTAACTTGGAAAGTAGGGCAGCTCCCTCCCAGACCTACCATGCCCCCCTTCCTCTACTGTGAGGATGACAATGGTTTCAATCATTTTGGTCCGCAGTCACCGTCCGCTCCAAGTCATGGCTTGGTATCGGGTCAATTGGTGATCACAAGACTAGGAAGTCCATGTAACGCCTCTGATATTATGAACTTTTTATGATCCGAGACACACACACTAAAATAAATGTATACATAGTACACCCAAACCACAATGAAAAGGATGCGACGGAAACCACTATACAAGCTCAAGCACTTTGATGCATCCCTTAACAATGCCAAAATACAATGGCCTGGAATGAAGGCTTTCTAAGTCGCACCACAAAGATCAAACCAAAGACAACACCGGCACGCTGGCTGCAGATTTATTTCGTTTATAATAAGAGGCTGATTTTGCTGGCAGGAATGTCAGACAGGTAACATGCCACGCATATCATCACCCTTCTCCTAGAATAACATGTAATCACACGGAGAGGACAGGCAATTAACAGATATTACTCAGCGTCTGCGCCACAAAACCGGTTACCCTCTCCCTGACCCACATACAGGGATATGACTGGAAAAACCAGAAGCCAACAATGGCGATGTCTTCCATGAAACAAAAATACACAGAACTTCGTTTTATTGGTCATTAACAATTTCCTACTGAAAATCATCAGACATTACTCATACTTAGGCTGAACTCCAGACTCCAACTAATGCAGTTATGTATTCATTTAAAGCTGAACTCCAGCCTTACCTTCTATGTAAAACAGTTGTACAGGAATCTTTCCTGTAATGAAATTGCTTATTCAGTCATCACTGCACACTGAGCTTTCCACAGTGTGCATCAGAAGCTGCAGCAAATCAGCAAAATCAGATAGAGCCCACCTCATTTCCCGGCAGCATCACGGTCCTTTTTGGCACCAGGGACCGGTTTTCGTGCCAGCCAATTTTTCCAGGGACCAGAGAATGGGGGTGGGTCAGTATTTAGCCCCCTAAACACCGACAATCCCCCATTACATTGTCCACATTTCCCCATCACAGCCCCTCCTTTACATTACAGTGCCCTCCCCATTACATTAATGTGAAGGGGTACTGTAATGTAGAGCTGCACAATTAATCGTTAAAAAATCGTGATCTCGATTCAACCCCTCCTGACGATCGCCAATGCAGAGTTTGAAGATTCTTTCATATAACAAGTGGAGAGACTTTATCTGCTCAGCTGTCAAAAGAAAATATCCGGGCAGTCTGCCAAGTTCTTAACAGGAAACATTGCAACTAATGCTTCCTTCTTAGATCAAAGGGATAAACTTCTGTGTGTATAGAAAAAAAATCTGGGCAGTCTGCCAAGTTTGTAACATGAAACATTGTAACCAACTTCCTTCTTGCAGGAAGTTTAAGAACTTAAAAGGGTTGTAAAGGTAAAAGTTTTTTTACCTCAATGCATCCTATGCATTAAAATAAAAAAAAACATCTGGCAGCACCCCAGCCCAGCCCCCGTTTTATTTACCTGACCGTTCGAAATTCCCGGGCGCGTCCACGTCATCCTCTTCGGTTCCCAGCCTGGCCGTTGATTGGCTAGGCGGATTGATAGCAGCGCAGCCATTGGCTAGTGCTGCTGTCAATCACAGCGGATGACGCGGCACGCCGGGGGCGGGGCCGAGTGATACAGTCGGCGGCTATGGCCGCCGCTGTATCACGGGAGCGCGCTCGCAAAAAGCTTTCCACCGTGCGAGCGCCCTCGCATTAAGGTGGAATGCTTTTGTGAGCAGGACCTGAGACAGCCGCCGAGGTACCCCAGAAGACAGCTTTCCGGGACACTCTGTGCAAAACGAGCTGCACAGTGGAGGCAAGTATAACATGTTTGTTATTTTAAGAAAAGAAAAAAAAACTGACTTTAGTGTTGCTTTAAAGTCTAAAATCTTTTTCTGACACTTGTTTAAGTCATAATTTTTTGATACATTGTAGTGTGTGTGTGTATATATATATATATATATATATATATATATATATATATATATATATATATACACACATACATATATATATATATATATATATATAAAGCAGACCCTAGGGAATAATATGGCAATTGCTGCAATATTTTATGTCACACTGTATTTGCCCAACGGTCTTTCAAATGAAATTTTTGGAGAAAAAACACACTTCAATGAATAAGAAAAAAAAATGAAACGGTAAAGTTAGCCCGATTTCTTTTGTTTTAATGTAAAAGATGATGTTACACCGCGAGAATCGTGATCTATCTTATAAGCAAAAAAATTGTGATTCACATTTCAGCCAAAATCGTGCAGTTCTACTGTAATGATCAAAGCGGAGGTTCACCCTAAAACATTTTTCTAACATTACGTTGTGCTCACTTGCAACATTTACAGTATGCGTTTTTTTTTTGCTGTACATACCGTCGTATAGCTATCCTCCCCGTCTTCCGGGTAGTGGGCGTTCCTATGCAGCAGGTAAGTGATTGACGCGATGACAAAAACTACCCCCTGTCGCATAAGGAGCGTCGCGAATGTCGGTGCGCAGGCGCCGTATAGAGGCGACTCGCAGTTCGGCTTCTTTCGGCAACTCGTGACGCTACTTATGCGACGGTGGGTCATTTTTGTCATCACGTCAATCACTTACCTGCTGCATAGGAACAGCCACTCCCGCGGGAGCCACTGCCCGGAAGCCCGGGGGGGGGGGGGGGGGGAATAGCTATACAACGGTATGTACAGTAAAAAAACGCATACTGTCAATGTTGCACGTGAGCACAACGTAATGTTAGAAAAATGTTTTAGGTTGAACCTCCGCTCTAAGGAGTCACGCTTTACAGTGCAGTCCCCTTTATATTACAGTGCCCCTAGCAATAACCCCACCCATCACAGAACCCCCCTGCAGTAATGCCCTGCCCCCCTCCTCTCAGATCACACTGCCCCAGTTTATGCCTCCCTTGCATTGTCCTACCTTCGGTAGGGTAGAGGCAGTCATCAGCCTGTGTGTCCTCTCCTACATATCCTGCCTCGCCAGTCAGGTCATCTTATCAGCAGGGCAGGGGTTTGGAGGAGCTTCAGATCTGGTCAGAGGGCGGGAGCTGCCCAACTTGGATGACTACTCACTTGTAATTATGAAGAGAGACTCCCACTCTCTGTGCGGATCTCCAGCTCCTCTGCCCTGCTGATGGGATAACATCACCGGTGGTGTGGGAGACCTGGCAGAGGACACAAGGGCTTAGTGGCACAGCAGGAGATGAGCAGCAACTGCAGTGTGCGATAGCGAGAGGACATTTGGACCCAGGAGCTCCGACACTAGAGCTTATAAGCCCTTTTCCAACATGGCTCCTGTTAGGCCTGAAGAAGGAGTGCATGCTCCGTAAACGCATTACCTATTGGTCCACCGCCAACCCGGAAGTGTCATCATCGACCAGGCTCTCCGTGTGCTTAAGGTCCAGGAAGCGTCGGCAACCACCAGCGCAACCCACTCCACTAGCCAGCGGATGTACTTCCTTCCTGGATGTTTTGACAACCTATGCCTGTTGTAATCTTACTCTTGTGAGTATGTACGCTTATTTTGTGCAATAAAATTATTTTCCACACTGCACTTAGAGTGGCGCCCCTGTGCTTTTTTTCTCAGCTATCCAAAGAGTTGCTTCTCGATGTAATCGTAGTACTGGGGTCTATTAGACCCGCAGAGCTTACAATCAAGCAGGCTGACAGTGCAGTGGGAGCCGTATTAATCCCGACATAAAAAGGAACAGACAGGTTTACTGTATAACAAAACAATAGGACGTTGTTTTTCTGAAAGCAGAACGTATAACTGCATTACCATTGCCAGTATATTGTGCTCACTGTTAAACTTTAAATAGCCAAAGTGTAAAAATGGAAAAGCATTTTCTCCTCATTATTTCACCTTCTATGTCTTTTGTTCAAACAATTTGCAAGCAAAGCGGACTAAGCGTGCTACGCGCTGGAATTAGGAAAAGGCTGATATCACGGAGACAATATGGCAGACAGCCAGAGGTGGATCGGAAATGAATCTCAATCTTGGTGCTTATAGCGAGATAAATGGTATGTCACATTTTCCAGTACGAATTCCCAGTGCGCCATTGTACATTCCAAGGAAAGGTGTGAAGGGCAAGGTTATATATAGCATGTCTGTTCAATGTGGGGATCTTTTTTATAGATTTCTCAAACATAAAGTAAAGTAAACTGGCTACATGACATTGCCAACTTTATTCAGGGGGGGGGGGGGGATAAAATCTGGGATCCGTCTTATCCCACATAGATGGCACCATTAGCCAACAGAGTAATTCAGAGTCAGACTGCATAATGATTATCGAATTAGAACTTAAAAAGGAGTTGTAAAGGAAGAAGGTTTTAACTTAACGCCTTCTATGAATGAAGATAAAAAAAAAAAAAAAAACTGTAGCAGCCTCCCCAGCCCCACCTAATTACTTACCTAATCCCCATCTCTCTCCAGCGATGGCCACGAGTGTGTTAGCCATACCGAACTCTCCTTCCAATTGGCTGACACAGTAGCGGAGCCATTGGCTCATGTGGCTGTCAAAGTCAGTTAGCAAATCAGGGAAGAGGGGGGATGGGGCTCCATGTCTGAATGGACACAGGGTGCTGTGACTCGGCTTGGGTGCCCCCATAGCAAGCCGCTTGCTGTGGGGGGCACTGAACAGGAGGGAGGAGCCAGGAGCATTGGCGTGGGACCCAAGAAGAGGATTTGGGTTTCTCTGTGCAAAACCAACTACACAGAGCAGGCAAGCATAACATGTTTGTTATTTTTTTTATTTTTTTTTTAAACAAGGCTTTGCAATCCCTTTAAAGTGGTTGTAAACCCGTTACAACCACTTTCACCTACAGGTAAGCCTAGACCAGTGGTCTCCAAACTGCGGCCCGGGGGCCAGATGTGGCCCTTTGCATGCTTTTATCTGGCCCTTGGGGCACTATTTAATCCACTGATACCAACAGGGGTGCTTAATTCCATCCAACTAATACCTATGAAGGGGTACAATTCCTCCCAATGATGGGGCACAATTCCTCTCAATGACGCCAACAATGTAAAGCCTAATAACACCAATGATGGGGTACGTTCCTCCCACTGACATTAATAATGGGGCATTATTTTTCCCCACTGATGCTGGGACATTTTTTACTCCCAATGGCCAAAGTCCGGCCCCCTTAAAGTCTGAAGGGCAGTAAACTGGCCCTTTGCTTAAAAAGTTTGGAGACCCCTGGCCTAGATTAGGGTTTACAAGTAGGTGCTCGATATATCTCCTAAACCTCCATGGTTTAGGAGATATTTACAGAAATGACGGGCACCGATGTCTACAGGGCATGTGCCGTAGATTAGGGATTGACAAATTTGCTTGGAATCTAGGAGCCAGCTAAATAAGTTCGGAGCCAAAAAAAGCGCCCCGTCCCGCCAAGCTCGCGCGCAGAAGAGAACACATACCCGAAAAGCGCCCGCATATGTAAACGGTATTCAAACCACACATGTGAGGTATCGCCGCGATTGTTAGAGTGCGAGCAATAATTCTAGCCCTAGACCTCCTCTAACTCAAAACATGCAACCTGTAGAATTTTTTAAACGTCGCCTATGGAGATTTTAAAAAGGGTAAAAGTTTGTCGCATTCCACGAGCGGACGCAATTTTGAAGCGCGACATGTTGGGTATCAATTTAATCGGCATAACATTATCTTTCACAATATAAAAAAAAAAGTGTATTTTTTACCAAAAAAAAGTGCGCTTGTAAGCCCGCCACGCAAATACGGTGTGACAGAAAGTATTGCAACGACCGCCATTTTATTCTCTAGGGTGTTAGAATAAAAAATATATATAATGTTTGGGGGTTCCAATTAGAGGGAAGGAGATGGCAGTGAAAACGGTGAAAAACACATTGTGTTTTAAAACAAATATCTGTGCCAATATTTGTGCAAATTTCAATCCTGTGCAAAAATATAAAGTGTTTGCAAACAAACAAAATTATGTGTGTGATCCAGTTCTTGCCTTTAAAGCGGATCTCCGCCGAAAAATCGAATTTTTGATTAATGGCTCTTTAAATTAGTAATCGCACTGCTGTGCTAAACTCACATTTTTTGTTTTAAACAGCCGCTCCGCTCTTTTTCTGTCCAGAATAACAACTTATATTCTCCAGGTTCTCTTGTTGCCATCTTGGCTTTGGGCAGGAAACGGCACACAGGCATGTCATTTCCTGTTTTCGGTGGATGCTGTCCCAGCATCCACCGCTCGATCTCGCGCACTGGCAAACTTGTCCGGCGGCGTGAGCGTCTCTGTTGTCATCGCAACGGAGGTGTAGCATATGAATGAAAAGTTACCGCCCCGTTGTGATGATAACAAAGACTCGTGCACAGCCTGAAAGACCGAAACGCCCGCCCATTCCTTTGTTTACATCGCGCGTCACTTCCTGTAAAACGAAGTCGCGCGATGTCTAGGCTACTAGAGAGAAATATTATCATTAGGGAGCTCTGAGACAGGCTCCCAGCATGCACAGCGAGGGACAGGAAGGAAGAAATAACCAGAGGAAAACCCGACTCCCTGCAGACCGGAAGCCTGTCTAACAGGTATAATAACGCAATTTTTTTTAATAATCACCGATTAGGTTATGTTTTGCAGCGCTAGTAATATTAAAGGCAAGTCAATTTCAGGGTGGAGGAGATCTGCTTTAAATCTATCCTAGTTTATGTTCCTTTTTTTAAGGATGTTAGGAATACACTTTTAGTAAAAAGGGACCAACTGTGTATGCATTTGTTTTACACAGTTGATCTCTTCTCTTTTCACGAGATCTTTTCTGCTGGCAGGAGATAATGCACCCAATGCCTTTGATAAGAAGTTCATTTATTTCCGGCGAGTGATCCAACTAACTTGAGTAGAGCATTCAAGTAGGTACTTTTTAAACTCACTTTATACGTTTCGTGTGCCCCCACCTCGCGGTCACGGCAGGCCGGCCGGTAATTGAGGCCGCGGCTTTCTCTTTCTTCTATGAAGGCCGCAAAGCGGCGGCCTCATTAACTGGCGGGGGAGGTGGGGGCGCACGGAGACACAGGATCCTGTGCCTCCAATGCGCCCCCACCTCCCTCGCTGCACGCGGCGGTGGCTGGTAATGGAGGCCACGGCTTCGCGGTCCTTGTAGGCTGCAAAACCGCAGCCTCAATTACCGGCGGTCGCGGGCGCCAGGTCACAATTTCTTGTCGCAATTGCGACCTTGCGCCCGGATATTGTCAACCCCTGTTGTAATGGGTTACCAACATCCAGCAAGTCTTGCTTTGTTACCTTCTTAATCTTTGCACACTTGTATAAGAGAACTGGGGCTACGTGTGTTTCGGGTCCAGGGGACCTACGGCCAGCTGGTACCAGGTCCACAAAATTTACCAGAGAAGTTTAACATGGGAGTCTTTGGAAGGGGTGCCCAACTTTAAAAAACCGTCCGTAGGTCCCCCGAACAACAAACTTTGTTGGGGTCCAGGGGACCTACGACCGGCCGGTACCGTGTCCCCAAAGTCTGAGAGATCTGGCGCAAAAAGGTGACTCGAGTATAAGCCGAGGGGGCATTTTCAGCACAAAAAAACTCGGGGCTTATACTCGAGTATATACAGTATTTATCATGTACGATGGACTAAAACAACCAACCAGCAGAGATTTAAAAAGGAGGACATCTGGAAAGTGTCAAGAAGCTGGCAGCGTGGTGGCTGAATCAGAAAAAAAAACATTTCATCAAGCTGCAGGTGCGTGGGATATTTTAAGTTTCACTTGTGTACAGCTCAACATGAAATGTTTACCGACTGCAAAGCTAAACACATATGTGATGTATTTAAGCCTCGCCGTGGTATGGATTATATTAGACATGTGGACTCCCTTAATTACACATGGTCACAAGAAGAGTTTCCATTACTGAGATCTGATAGTCTGGACCACAAAATACGCACTGCAGGCAAGAACAGGTCACCGGGTCCAACCTTTCCACTACACCACTTGTATAAGCTGGGGTCACAAGGGAGCATTAGGGCCCATATCACATGCGATTATTAAAAGGGGTTGTAAAGGTTTGTTTTTTTATTTCCTAAAGAGGTTCCTTTAAAGGATCACTAAAGGATTTTTTTTTTTTTAGCTAAATAGCTTCCTTTACCTTACTGCAGTCCTAGTTTCATGTCCTCATTGTTAGTTTTTGCTTTGAAGTTGCTGTAATTCTGCTCTGATCTCCACACTTCCTGCTTGTCTGGCTCCTTATGAAAAATCTCATGCCAGCTTTTCACTGTGGTCCAAGCTGTCATTACTGTGTGTCTAAAACTCCTCAGAACCAGATTCATTTTAAAAACAAAACACTGCCCTGGATTTGCTTGTTTTTGTTCTGTGTCTCTCTCTACTTCACAGAAACATGAAACCAGTTTAAAAACGAAAGTGAAACTAGAGGCACATTATATGATTGATTTTTAATCATTTTTAAAAGGAATCAGTTAACTTTTATGTCTCTATACCCTGTAAACAGTCATTTCAGCAAAAAAAATGTTTTCCTTTAGTGACCTTTAAGCTAGTACATTGTTGGTTCACTTACCTCTTCCCTCGATTTCCCTTCTAAATGTTTCCCCCCCCCCCCTTTATCTGAATTTCTCACTTCCTGTTTCTCCTCAGTAAGCATGCCCCATCATCTGGCTGGGGGTTAGTCAGCGTGCTCGCCCCTTTCCTTGGGATTACTTCCCTGCATGGAGACTCAGTGGAGCCCCGAGGAGAAACCCTGCATGTTTTATTAAAGAGAACCTGTCACCTAAAAATCACTTTTTGTCCACTATGCGACTGAAAAAAGTTGCACCCAAGCACATAAAATGTCAACCCCTCCCCCCACACCCCCCCCACCCCCAAAAAAAAGGCACGCGCAGATATATGCGCATACGAATGTAAACGCATGGGTCAGGGGCGCCCACGCGTTTAAAACCGCTGATTGTGAATTTTAAATTACTTTTTTTTTAATTTTGACACTATAAAAAATAAAACATGACATGCTCGGACCTCTTTACAGTGAGATATGGAGTCCATAAGACCCCCACATCTCACCTCTATAAAAAAAAAAAAAAGAAAACGATCACCGCTTTCTAGCCAAAGCGGCGCAGTTTTTTTGAATGCAGAGGCCGGGCATGACGTCATAACATTGTGACCGGCCTCCGACGATCATACAGACTCCGGCGACCTCTATGGTCAAGAACTGGGCCGGCGCATCCTCTTCACCGACCCCTCAGGTGAGTCGGTAGAAGCACCGGAGGGCGGCAGGAGGGGGGGTGTCCCCTCTCACCATCCGTTAGAACGATCAAGCGGCAGTACAGCCGCTATAATCATTCTTATGGTGTAGGGAATCGCCGGCCGAAAACGGCAATATCTGAATAATGCCTGTAGCTGCAGGCATCACTCAGATATACCCCCCCAAATCCGAGGACGTCTATAGATGTCCAGCCGTCGGCAAGTGGTTGAGGAAAAAAAAAAAAAAAACGAACCTTTAGCCTAGGTTTACGGCTGTTGAAATGAAGCCGAGCGAGATCAGCTGAACTCGACACGATTTCAGAGACATCTGTGCATGTTTCTGCATAGATGTCAATGTAAGTCGCACCCCAAAAATCGCAAAAAGTACTTTTTGAAATTGGTGCAGCGCCGCACCAATTAGGACGGTGCCATTACCGCCAATTTGACATGACAAATTGCACGTCAAAACGCACCAGTGTGAACCAGGGCTTACAACCACTAAGTACAAGAGAGGAGTCTGTACAACTGTACAAGACTGAAGGCAAGGCTGGAGTTCAGCTTCGAGTTGTGTGGTCAGTTTACATGTACATTGGTGTTCATCGGACATCATCCTCTTTACCTTCATCCACTCACATCAATGAGAACACAATAACAAAGAGATCAGCTGGGTGGTTTACTGTGGATAGGAACAGTTTTCAGCAGCCTATAAAGCCCATTTTATCAGTGTGACGTTCCCATTTCATTTACAGACACACTGCTGAGCACAAACCACAGCGAGAGGACAAAAAAAGAAAGGGAGCGGCAGCTGGCTTCATGTCACAGAACAATGCCGTGTTCTGCTTACTCATGGGAACATCAGGCTGAGTCAGTGCAACTGCATGACATGAGCACAAGCCGGCCACATACATAACTATACTGACAATGAAGATGTAGGGAAAACTACAATCTACTATGGGACAAAATGTGACAATCATCCTAAGCGCAATTAAAGCGCACCATTGGGCAAGTAAAGGACCTGGCCAGTTTTTGCGATTTGGCACTGCGTCGCTTTAACTGAATTGTGCGGTCGTGCGACGTGGTTCCCAAACAAAATTGGTTTTCTTTTTTCCCACAAATAGAGCTTTCTTTTGGTGGCATTTGATCACCTCTGCGGTTTTTTATTTTTTGCGCTATAAACAAAAATAGAGCGACAATTTTGAAAAAAAAAAATAATAATATTTTTTACTTTTTGCTATAATAAAAATCCCCCCCCCCCCCCCCCAAAAAATATTAAAAAAAAAAACTTTTTTTTTTTCCTCAGTTTAGGCCGATATGTTTTCTTCTACATATTTTTGGTAAAAGAAAAAAAAACGCAATAAGTGTTTAACGATTGGTTTGCGCAAAATTTATAGCGTTTACAAAATAGAAGATAGTTTTATGGCATTTTTGCTAGTATTTTTTTTTTTACTACTAGTGGCAGCAATCAGCGATTTATTTCTGTGACTGCGACATTATGGCGGACACATCGGACAATTTTGACACATTTTTGGGACTATTGTAAATTTTCACAGCAAAAAAAATGCTATAAAAATGCATTGTTTACTGTGAATATGACAATTGCAGTTTGGGAGTTAACCACTAAGGGGCACTGTAGGGGTTATGTGTGACCTCACATGTGTTTCTAACTGTAGGGAGACGGGGCTGGACAGGCGACGTCACTGATCGCCTTTCCCTATATCAGGGAACAGACGATCAGTGACGTTGCCACTGTGAAGAACAGGGAAGCTGTGTTTACACTCACCTCTCCCCGTTCTTCAGCCACTGTGACCGATCGCGGGAATCGGGCGGCGAACGGGTCCGCGGGTCCCGTGGTCATGGAGCTTCGAAATGGGTTCCGGGCGTGACCCATGGCTGGGCACTTAAAGGGGACGTACAGGTACGTGCTTGTGCCCGGCCATGACATTCTGCTGACTTAAATGTGCAGGAGGCGGTCCTTAAGTGGTTAAAAAAAAAAGGAATACGTGCGATAGTTATTACTACCCAGGCCAATTCTGACACTTCTCTCCTACATGCAAGAAAAAAATAAAACAACATTTTATCAGAGACTGTAACGAATGAGATGGCGGTCGTTGCAACTTTTTATCTTGCACTGTATTTGCGCAGCAATTTTTTTTTTTTTTTGGGGGGGGGGGGGGGGGGACAAGTTTCATTAAGTTAGCCCAATTTTATTTGTATAATGTGAAAGATGATGTTATGCCAAGGAAATCGATACCCAACAGGTCACGCTTCAAAATTAGACACGCTCGTGGAATGGCGTCAAACTTCGGTACTTAAAAATCCCCATAAGCGACGCTTTGAATTTTTTATTTTTTTACAGGTTACATGTTTTGAGTTACAAAGGGGTCTACTGCTAGAATTATTGCTCTCGCTCCAACATTCGCAATGATACCTCACATGTGTGGTTTGAACAGCGTTTACATATGTGGGAGTGACTTACATATGCACTTTAAAAAAAAAAAAAAAAAAAGTTTTTGTTTTTTTATGGTTACATTTTACTTTTAGGGACCATCTGGCATGCCGGAAATCTCTTGGTCAGCATCCGGGGCTGGTCGGTTCCTTCCACGGTTCACCGATGGCAGGGGCAAGCCGGGAGAAGCACTGGAGGGCGGGGGCTCAGAGGTCCTGCAGCCTCATAGGACAGATAGAGGAGAATGGAAACTTATCCTACAAGCTTTAATCAGACACTGATAGAAGTCACAAGACTGC
The DNA here is from genome assembly GCA_029574335.1 of Rana kukunoris. NCBI lineage: Eukaryota > Metazoa > Chordata > Amphibia > Anura > Ranidae > Rana > Rana kukunoris. The sequence continues at coordinate 187,197,272 of CM056055.1, read as the reverse complement.
TTTATACCACTGATGAGAAAAAGGTTTTTAGTGGTTTTATATTTATATTTATATTGAGGCACCAATATTGGTCAGATGAGAGCATGACACTATAGCTGGATACACACTATGCAATTTTCTATAGATTTTTTTTTTACCAAAACCATAGAATAGCAAGTCAAACCTTAAAGTGGAGTTCCATTGAAAAATAGAACTTCCGCTTTTCGGAATCCTCCTCCCCTCCGATGTCACATTTGGCACCTTTCAGGGGAGAGGAGGAAGCAGATACCTGTGTAATCCAGGTATTTGCTCCCACTTCCAGGCATAGGTCGCCACGGCGACCTACGCCACGTCTGGCGCCTTGTCTCTATGGGGTCCAAGAGGAATCTTCTGCATTCTTCAGGAATCCCAGTGAACATCTTCCAGCTTATTTGTAACTACTAAGAATTATATATATATATATATTTTTTTTTTTTAAACACTCTTTAAAGATATGTGGGAGGAGCCATACAAATCATTGGCTCTGAATAACTTCACATCCAGCGTGTGTGACCACATCTTACCCACAGGGAACAACGGTGATGGTTTTTGGACTAGTAATGAATGAATGACGTGTATACCTTTTGTTTTAAAAGGTCAAAACTGTCCTTCTATTACAAGTCATTCCTCTGTGTGTGCCACCAATGTAAACGTATTATGTCCGATACCTCTGGGATCGCATTGCACAGGAAATCAATATGGTGAACAGATGTGACAGTAGTCATTAACATTCAATGGGCATCCAAAGCACCTCCACCATCAGCACAGTGTCAATGAATGGTAGGAAATGTATTCATTAACCATGACAGGGTTTTTGAGAAATACAGAAATGAGCTTCACTAAAACATTTAAAGTAGAAGTATTTTTTTATCTTAATGCAAAAAAAAAAGTCCACATCAGCCCTCCTTATCTGAGCCCCATCCCGATCCAGCGATGTGCATGAGAGCAGCGGCTCTCCCAGGTCTCCCTCTCCTCATTGGCTAACACAGAAGAGGGAACCATTGATTCCTTTTGCTGTCAATCAACTTTTTTTTTTTTCTACTTAAGAAAACACAGCGCTTGTGTACAGGCACATTGTAAACAATGGGCTACATTTTAGATCAGTAAAAAAAATAAAAAAGAGCCTGTCCTGAGCTTTTTCAAGCTGCGGTGTGCACGAGGCCTTAAAAGCAAGTGCGCAATGTTGGCTCCCATAAGCCTCTCCTCGCATGTTTATTAGAAAACAATTTAAATGATGTGGTTTTGGATGCTTCCATTTTCCAAAAGCATATTTAAATTTCGAGTGCAGTTTCCTTTCAAGCTCCAGAAATATAAAAGTTAAACACTGGGGCACTTTAAATAAATCAGGCACGTCTCCAAGTAATTTTCTTAAATTAGTACTGTATAATTTGCTGATTTAGCTTAGCAGCTGCATCCCATCAGATGGGCTCTGAGCACCAGCAGCCTCGGGGGCTTGTTCACATAACCAGCTTTTCTTATTCTGTTCTCTGGCCAAAGCAGAAGAGATGGGAAGTGACGGGGGGCAATGATCTGTGGGCAATACGGGGCCCCTGGCACACCGTCACTCACAGTGTCATGGAGCCAACAGAGGAAAACAGTCCATATTACAGCTGTCTTCACTCTCACAGCAATCATGTAATATATGTGTACACAGGAGGAGAACACAAATACAGCCGCCATTGCCATCTCCTTGCTAAAACTGGCCGGCCATGTGACTAGGATCTCCTCCCAACACCCTCCCTCCCTCCATTCATGAGAAGGGACTTTGCTAAGTGAAGAGTTTACATTTGTAAAGCACAACGCCATGATTCATAAATGTTCTTGGGGGGGGCACATGAATGGGCCATACAGCGGCTTTATAAATGGTCTTCTAATGTCAGAATTAAAGTATATGTCAGGTATATGCAATTAGCAGACCTCCAGCTGTCGCAGAACTACAAGTCCCATGAGGCATAGAAAGACTGACAGCCACAAGCATGACACCCAGAGGCAGAGGCATGATGGGACTTGTAGTTCTGCAACAACTGGAGGTCCGCTAATTGCATATCCCTAGTATATGTGAACCTGCACTTTGTAAGACAACACATTCTGTTTAAAATAGAAATGAAAAAGAGGAAACATTTGTTTTTACATATGAAAAAAAAATTATAAATATAATTCCCCCCCCCCTTTTTTTTTTTTTTTTAACAATCACAGTCCCCTCTGTTCTCTGTTGCATATAGATCTTAGAGAGCAGGGGTAGGAGAAACAGCAGGGGGGGGGAGGGAAGGAGAAACAGCAGGGGGGGGGAGGGAAGGAGAAACAGCAGGGGGGGGGAGGGAAGGAGAAACAGCAGGGGGGGGGAGGGAAGGAGAAACAGCAGGGGGGGGGGAGGGAAGGAGAAACAGCAGGGGGGGGGAGGGAAGGAGAAACAGCAGGGGGGGGGGAGGGAAGGAGAAACAGCAGGGGGGGGGGAGGGAAGGAGAAACAGCAGGGGGGGGGAGGGAAGGAGAAACAGCAGGGGGGGGGGGAGGGAAGGAGAAACAGCAGGGGGGGGGGGGGGGAAGGAGAAACAGCAGGGGGGGGGGGAGGGAAGGCAGGGGGGGGGGGAGGGAAGGAGAAACAGCAGGGGGGGGGGAGGGAAGGAGAAACAGCAGGGGGGGGGGGGGGGAAGGAGAAACAGCAGGGAGGCAGGGGGGGGGAGGAGAAACAGCAGGGGGGGGGGAAGGAGAAACAGCAGGGGGGGGGGGGAGGAGAAACAGCAGGGGGGGGGAGGGAAGGAGAAACAGCAGGGGGGGGGGGGGGGGAGAAACAGCAGGGGGGGGGGAGAAACAGCAGGGGGGGGGGGGGGGGAGAGAAACAGCAGGGGGGGGGGGGGGGGGCAGGGGGGGGGGGAGAAACAGCAGGGGGGGGGGGGGGAGAAACAGCAGGGGGGGGGGAAACAGAGGGGGGGGGGGGAGAAACAGCAGGGGGGGGGGGAGGAGAAACAGCAGGGGGGGGGGGGAGAAACAGCAGGGGGGGGGAGGAGAAACAGCAGGGGGGGGGAGGAGAAACAGCAGGGGGGGGAAGGAGAAACAGCAGTGCACGGATCTTCCCAGTGAATGGATATGCGGGGGTCAGGACATTGGAGGAAAACAGACCGAGTTCCAGTACAGTCAGAAAACCGACCATGCTGTACAATCATGTCTAGTGTGGTCAGCTTTTAACCACTTGCCGACCGCCCTATAGCAGTTTTATTGCTACAGGGTGGCAGCTTTGCTCGATCACGTGTATATATATACGCGATTCAGCATTTCCGTGTGTGAGGGGCGCAAGTGGACCGCTTCCGCTGCGATTCTTCACTCGATGTCCTCTGGCACCTGCTGATCGGTAAACACAAAAAAGGTATCTGTCTATGTAAACAAGACAGATCGCGGCTCTGACAAGGGGGGGGGGGGGGTGAATTCTGTGTTCCTGAAATGCAGGGACTAGAATCCCCCTCTTCCCCTAGTAAAAGCAGCACACATAGTAAATACAAACACTGGCTAGGCACACAGTTAACCCTGTGATTTCCCCTGATGTTTAACCCTTTCCCAGCCAGTGTCATTAGTACAGTAACAGTGTATATTTTTAGCACCGATTACTGTATTAGTGTCACTGGCTCCCGCAAAGTGTCAAAAGTGTCAGTTAGTGTCCGATTAACCGCCACAACATCGCAGTCCCGCTAGAAGTCGTGGATCTCCGCCATTACTAGTATAAAAAAAATCCATAAATATATCCCATAGTTTGCAGAAGCTATAACATTTGTCTGGATGTGTTTTATAGCAGAAAGTAAGAACATTTATTTTCTAAAAATGAGTTTATAGCAAAAAAAAAAGAAAAGAAAAAGATAAACGTTTTTGCACCTTAAACACATCTGTGGATTAGGGCTCCCCCCCCCCCCCCGTTTACTTACCTGGCCCCTCGAAAGCCCCGCGAACGTGCAGGCTTCTCCACTCATTCATTGGTTGATTGAAAGCAGCGCAGTCATTGGCTCACGCTGCCGTCAATCACATCCAATAACGTGGCGCGCAGGGCGATACAGTAAGTGGCTATAGCCGCCGGCTCTATCACTGAAACGCGCCTGCAAGAACTAACCACCATGCAAGCTTAGACCAGGTTCGGGACCACTCTGTGCAAAACGAGGTAAGTATAACATGTTGTTTAAAAAATGTTTTATCTTTAGTGTTCCTTAACCACTTCAGCCCCGGACCATATTGCTGTCCAAAGACCAGAGCACTTTTTGTGATTCGGCACTACGTCGCTTTAACTGACAATTGCGCGGTCATGTGACGTGGCTCTTAAACAAAATTGGCGTCCTTTTTTTCCCACAAATAGAGCTTTCTTTTGGTGGTATTTGATCACCTCTGCGGTTTTTATTTTTTGCGCTATAAACAAAAATAGAGCGACTATTTTGAAAAAAATGCAATATTTTTTACATTTTGCTATAATAAATATCCCCAAAAAAGATTTAAAAAAAAAATTATTTTTCCTCAGTTTAGGCCGATACGTATTCTTCTACATATTTTTCGTAAAAAAAAAAATAAAAATAAATCGCAATTAGCGATTATTGATTGGTTTGCGCAAAATTTATAGCGTTTACAAAAAAGGGGGTAGTTTTAAGGCATTTTTTATTAATATTTTTTTTTTTACTAGTAATGGCGGCGATCAGCGTTTTTTTTCGGTACTGCGATATTATGGCGGACACATCGGACACTTTTGACACATTTTTGGGAACATTGGCATTTTTATAGCGATCAATGCTATAAAAATGCATTGGATTACTATAAAAATGCCATTGGCAGTGAAGGGGTTAACACTAGGGGGCGGGGAAGGGGTTAAGTGTGTTCCTATTTGTGTTCTTACTGTGTGGGGGGGGGGGTGGACTCACTAGGGGGAATCACTGATCTTCCGTTCATACATTGTAGGCGACAGGTTACCAGTTTAGAGTTATGCCGCGTACACACGGTCGTTTTTTGCGATGAAAAAAAACGACGTTTTTTAAAACGTCATTTAAATTGATGGTGTGTGGGCAAAACGTTGTTTTTTGTCTTCAAAAAAACGACCAAAAAAAAATTCCAACATGCTTGAATTTTTTGTGTCGTTTTTCAAAACGTCGTTTTTTGTTTCACAAAAAGTCACCGTGTGTAGCAAAAACGTCGTTCAAAACGACGTTTTTCAACCCGCGCATGCCCAGAAGCTAGTTATGAAGCGAGCTTCAATGGAAAAGAGTGGTGAACGTAACCTCGCTTTTTGTGAAAAAACGATGGTGTGTATGCAAAATTGTCTTTGAAAAGTGACGTTTCAAAAACGACGTTTTTTACTTCACAGAAAACATCGTTTTTTTTCATCGCAAAAAACGACCGTGTGTACGCGGCATTAGAGAATTGGTTGCTCACGCTCTAACGCACACGGTGATACCTCACATGTTTGAATGCCGTTTACATATGTGGGCGGGACTTACGTGTGTGCATTTGCTTCTGAGCACGATCTACCAGGGAAAAGAGCGTTTTAAATGTATTTTATTTTTTACACTTTCTTTCACATTATTGATCACTTTTATTACTATTACAAGGAAGGTAAACATCCTATGTAATAGGAATCTATTGTGAAAGGTCCTCTTTATAGAGAGATGTGGGGTCAATTAGACCCCACATCTCTCCTCCTAACTGGGAAGCACGATCAAAAAAAAAAAAAAAATGTTCACCAATCTCCTGCTTACCAGCCATGATCGCAGCTTTGTTTACACCCGCGGCCCGGACGTGACATCATAACGTCACACCCGGCCTCCGACGGTCAGAGATCTTTATGGTCGTCATCAGGGTTTGACACATTTGCTTGGAATCTAGGAGCCAGCTAAAAAAGTTAGGAGCCAGAAAACACACCCCGTCCCACCGAACTCACGCTTAGGAGCAAACACGTAAGTGAGTAGCGCCCGCATATGTAAACGGTATTTAAACCACACGTGAGGTATCGCCGCAATCATTAGATCGAGAGCAATAATTCTAGTCCTAGACCTCCCTTCCAGTCAGATCCTTTTACTTCTATGCATGTGCACTGTGAAGTGTGGAATATGCTCTTTTACAAATGATAAATATTATATCTATGACACGGTATTCAAACTATATAACATGAAAACCTTAAGGAAATATTTGAGAATTTATGCAAAGTATTAAATTATTGTTCTCCCAGCTGAAGACAAGAAAATCCTGGAATACAGTTCAAGTAACACTGTAGTTCTCAATGTATTTAGCAAACATGAGAAATATGCATTTCTGCTACTAGGGGAGACTGCAGGGGATAGCTTTTAGTTTAGTTTGCTTGTGGGCTCCATCTTGTACATCATACAGTTGGATTGTTGGGATACAGTAGATGGTTTATTTTCTTTCAGGTCTTAACTGGCAGTTAAGAGGGAAAAATGTGGTCCCATCCCCGAGAGCACTAGGCCCAAGGGAGGTTTTACTTCCCTCTAAGTTTTACTGGAAAATCCCAAACCAAGTCACTCCCTGCTACCATTTGTTTTATAATCAGTATGTCGCACTTTTCTTTGTCTTTTAACCCCTTCCCTACCGCCGTATAGGGGAATCACGTCATGGTGATCCCCTTGCCGATGAGACAGGACGTTGCACAACGTCCTGTCTTCACGGCGTTCTAGCGCGCGCCCGCGCGCCGCCGGCGGGCGCGCGCGCGCGCGCCCGCGGCACCACCCGCGATCCCGCGCGCGTGCCCGACGGCCGTGATTGCCGCCGGGCACCCGCGATTTCCGGAAATCACGGCAGGAGTGTGGATCTGTGTGTGTAAACACACAGATCCACCTCCTGTCAGCGGTGAGGAGACTGATGTGTGTTCCCAGTACAGAGGAACACACATCGATCTCCTCCCCCTGTGAGTCCCCCTCCCCCTACAGTTAGAACATACTTTTAGGACACATTTTAACCCCTTCAGCGCCCCCTAGTGTTAACCCCTTCCCTGCCAGTCACATTTACACAGTAATTAGTGCAGTTTTATAGCAATAATCGCTGTGTAAATGTGAACGGTCCCAAAAACGTGTCAAAAGTGTCCGATATGTCCGCCGCAACGTCACGGTCACAAAAAAAAAAAACGCAGATCGCCGCCATTACTAGTAAAAAAAATTAAATAAAAATGCCATAAATCTATCACCTATTTTGTAGACGCTATAACTTTTGCGCAAACCAATCAATATACGATTATTGCGTTTTTTTTTTTACCAAAAATACGTAAAATACGTATCGGTCTAAACTGAGGGGGAAAAAAGTTTTTTTTAAAAAAAATATTGTGAGATGTATTAAATAAAAAGGAAAAAATATTGTGTTTTTTTTTAAATTGTCGCTCTTCTTTTGTTTATAGCGCAAAAAATAAAAACCGCAGAGATGATCAAATACCACCAAACGAAAGCTCTATTTGTGTGGGGAAAAAAACATAATGATTTAATTTGGGTACAGTATTGCCTGACCGCGCAATTGTCATTCAAAGTGCAACAGCGCTGAAAACTAAAAATTGGTCTGGGCAGGAAGGGGGTGAAAATGCCCTGTATGGAAGGGGTTAAGCGAAACTGCCTCGACCACGTATACAAATTTTTGATGGTTGTTCCAGCGTGATGCACTGAGCAATATCCCTATGTTTGTCGTCACTAAGCCCATGTACCCTGGGCAGCGTTGGGCCTGTTGCTTTATGACGTCTGAGAGCCTATGTTATTTAATAGACATAGGGCCAGATTCAGGTAGAGTTAGGCTGGAGTATCTGTGATACTCCAGCCTAACTGTCACTTTAAGCCGGCGTTTCTGTTTTCTGTAACCAGAAAACAAGAAACGCCGGGTTGGAGTTCCGATGCGATCGGCGTAATTGAATTTCGCCATCGCATCTTTAATTTAAAAATGGCGCCGGGGGCGTTCCCGCTGATTTACGCTGAAAAAATATGTTAATCAGCGGGAATCGGCAATTCACGATCGTATTCGGGCGCGACGCAGTGACTTTCCGATGTTTCCGTAAGCGATACGCGGCGTAAAGATAAAGCAGCCCCCTAGTGGAGTATCCTATGTTAAGTATAGGCGTCGTCATCGCGTCGGAAAAAAAAAAAATCGCGTCGCTTGCGTAAAACTTTCATGAATGGGGATGTGACATCATTGACGTTCACTGACAGAATTTGGAGCATGCGCACTGGGATGCATTGACACTCGACGCATGCGCAGTACGTTCGCCGCGGGATCGCGCTTAGGTTTAAATAATACACGCCCCGTACCCGCCCAATTTGAATTCCGCCGGCTCATTTGCGATACGCTGCCGCAACTTTAGGAGCAAGTGCTTCATGAATAACAGCACTTGCTCCTAAAATTTCGGAAGCGTAACGTAAATGAGAAGCCTTACTCCAGAGCAAAGATGCTCCCATCAACCTGAATCTGGCCCATACTGTGTATTTTGGTTTCTTTGACTGCTATATGTAACTTTCTTTGGTCAATAAAGGAATTGCTAAAAAATAAATAAAAAATAAATAAAAAAAAGGGAGGGAAAAATTTGTCTGACAAATTAACTTTTCTTTTAACCTTTAACCCCTTGGCATCGACCGTATGCAAACATGTGGCCTCTCGCCACCTGGTCCTTAGCGCTGAATATTTGCGTTAATTGTCCATACACCTGCGCTGAGCGCTTCCGGCACAGTTACCACCGATTTACCGAAAGTTCCTTTGCGATCAGGATTTTTCTGACCACGTGACAGCCAGTTATGGTGGTCAGGTGATCTTAAGCCGTGCCCCACCTTGCGGCATCATAAACCTCTTAAAGCGACGCCAATAGGTTCAATGATTCCTATAAATGTTCTCCAACACAGCATAAGGTTTCCCTATAGTCTGCTCAGAAAATTTATTTTCCTTTTCCTCCTCTCAGTAAAATAGTGAGACAAACATCTAAAGTTTGGAAACATTTCCACGGTGCAATTTCAGCTTGAGCTGCAATTTGCAAATATTCGATTCCAAATGCTACAGGGATGACAAAACACATTCTGGCATACCAGGCGTGCCCTAAAAGACCTTAAAAAATATTTTATGGAAGAAAATGATGAGGACGAAAATGAATATGCGAGGAGTCAATCCCTCCAGACTTCTCATTCCAGAAACACTGCTGCTTCTGGATCATCACAAAGAGTTTCTTCACCAGCAGCATCTTCAGGTAAGAAAGTGTTACAAAACCACGACCTCCCAAAAATACACAATACCCACATACTTCTGGATCAGCGCTGTCTAACAGAAAAATTCATAGTGGCAGGAAGATTATAAATTATGAGAGAATGGGGGGGGGGGGGGTACCTTTTCTCATGAATAGTTGAAATGTTAACATATACAGTTCTTGTCAAAGGTTTAGAAAAGGTTCTTTTTTTTTTTTTTTAACAAAACATGCCACTCCACTGTGCAGATCGTTTTGCACAGAGTGGCCCTGATCCTCGTCTTCTGGGGTTTCTCTGTGGCTGTCTCGGCTCCTCCCAGCAAGAGCTAACTCCCTTCTGGAAAGCGCTCTCCCAAGGGGGTTAGCTTGCGGGCACGGTCCCGTGAGATACAGTGGTGGCCATGGCCACCAAGTTTATCATTTGGCCCCGACCCCCGGCGCACTGCATCATTGATTTGATTAACAGCAGCGGTAGCCAATGGCTGCGCTGCCATCAATCATCTAATGAAGAGCAGAGAAGACCGGGCCGAGAAGCCAGCGCGTTCACAATGCGTGTCAGGTAATTAAACGGGGGGGGGACGACGACTGGGGGGCTTGTAAGCTTCGGATGTTTTTTCACCTTAATGCATAGGCTTTACAACCCCTTTAACCTGTTCCCTACTGAGTCATTAAAAAATATCTTCGGCAAGAACCCTCGGTTTCTCAGACCGGACGTCATATGGCGGCAATTTAAAAACTTTAACCACTTGCTTATACCCCCCTCCTACCCAGGTGAAATTTCAGCTTCCGGCACTGCGTCGCTTTAACTGACATGGCTCCCAAACAAAATTTACGTCCTTTTTTCCCCCACAAATAGAGCTTTCTTTTAGTGGTATTTGATCACCTCTGCGGTTTTTATTTTTTGCGCTATAAACAAAAAAAAAAAGGAGCGACAATTTTGAAAAAAAATAATATTTTTTACTTGTTGCTGTAATAAATAGCCCAATTTTCTTTTTAAATGTTTTTTTTCTCAGTCTAGGCCGATACGTATTCTACATATTTTTGGTTAAAAAAAAAACGCAATAAGCGACTGGTTTGGGCAAAAGTTATAGCGCCTACACAAAAGAGGACAGAAATTTTTTTATTTTTTTTTTACTAGTAATGGCGGCGATCTGCGATTTTTATTGGGACTGCGACATTATGGCGGACACATTGGACACTTTTGACACCATTCACATTTATACTGCTATAAATATGCACTAATTACTGTATAAATGTAACTGGCATTGAAGGGGTTAACACTAGGGGGCGAGGAAGGGGTTAAATGTGTACCCTGCATAGTGTTCTAACTGTGGGGGGAGGGGGGGGTGACTGGGGGAGGTGACCGATCTGTGTCCCTAAGTACAAGGGAAACAGATCGGTCTCTCTCCCTGACAGGACGTGGATGTGTGTGTTTACACACACAGATCCACGTCCCTGTCTCTGTAACCGCCGATCGCGGGCACCCAGCGGACATCGCGGCCGCCAGGCACGCGCATCAGCATCTCAGTGATGCGGCAGGCGATCGCGCGCCCCCCAGTGGCCCGGAGGAGCGAAGGCCGTAAAAAGCCAGCGACACAGAGATTTAGAACCACCCTGCGGCCGTATATAGTCGTACGGCCGTCGGGAAGTGGTTAATCTTCTTCTGGTGAAGCCATTCCCTTGTTGATGTGGATGTATGCTTTGGGTCGTTGTCATGCTGAAAGATGAAGTTCCTCTTCATGTTCAGCTTTGTAGCAGAAGCCTGAAGACTTTGTGCCAATATTTACTGGTATTTGGAACAGTTCATTAATCCCACTACTTTGACTAAGGCCTCTGTTCCAGCTGAAGCAACAGCGCCAAAGCATGATGCTGCTGCCACCACCATGCTTCACAGTTGGCATTGTGTTCTTTCGGTAAATGTTCAGTGTTGTTTTTGCGCCAAACATTTATCTTTGGAATTATGGTCAAAAAGTTTAACCTTGGTTTCATCAGACCAGAACGTATTTTCTCACATGCTTTTGGGAAACTTCAGATGTGTTTTTGCAAAATTTAGCCTGGCTTGGATGTTTTTCTTTGTAGGAAAAGGCTTCCATCTTGCCACTCTACCCCATAGCCCAGACATATGAAGAATACAGGAGATTGTTGTCACATGTACCACACAGCCAGATATTCCTGCAGCTCAGCTAATGTTGCTATAGACCTCATGTAAGTTTAAAAATAAAAAAGTAAAATAAATACAAAAAAAAAAAAAAAAAAATTTAAAGCGCCCCATCCCACCGAGCTTGCGCGCAGTACGCATACGTTAAGTCGCCCCTGCATATAAAAACGGCGTTCAAACTACACATGTGGGGTATCGCAGCGATCGGTAGAGCAAAAGCAATAGTTCTAGCTCTAGACCTCCTCTGCAACTCAAAACTGGTAACCTGTAGACATTTTTAAATGTCGCCTATGGAGATTTTTAAGGGTAAAAAAAAAAAAAAAGAAGTTTGTCAACATTCCACAAGCGGGCGCGATTTTGAAGCGTGACATGTTGGGTATCAATTTACTCAGTAGTGATGCCGATGCCCTGGAGAAGAGAGGGAGAGGAGCGGGGCTTCATACGCCCGCATCACAGGACAGGTGAGTGATCGGTTTTTAAAAGTCAGCAGCTACACTTTTTGTAGCTGCTGACTTCATTTATTTTTTTTGGCGGAACTCCGCTTTAAAGTGGTTAAATGATGGCAGGTGTGTACTGATTATTTAACATGAGTTTGAGCCCTGGTTCACACTGGTGCGTTTTGAGATGCGATTTGGCATGTCAAATCGCATGTCAAAACGGCAGATTTTGCCTCAAATTGACGGCAATGGCACCGTCCTAATCGGTGCGACGCTGCATCTGCGGCGCTGCACCGATTTCAAAAAGTAGTCTCTGTACTACTTTTTGCGATTTCAGCCTGCGATTTACATTGACATCCATGCAGAAACCTGCACAGATGTCTCTGAAATCGCGGCTGAAATCGGGACTGCCGGGCGGGAGTGAAATCGTGCGAGTTCAGCTGAACTCGCACTGTTTCACTCCTGCAGCCCAGTGTGAACCAGGGCTTAATGTGATTGTTTAATTCTGAACACTACATCCACAGTTATACAAGGGTGTGCACACTTATGCAACCATATTTTATTTATTTTTTACTTCCCCTCCACCTAAAGATTTCAGTTTCTTTTTCAACTGACTTGTACAGTTTATGGGTCACATTAAAAGGTGGAAAAAGTTCCAAAATTATTTATCGGTCTCTTTTTTTTTTTTTACATCACAGAAACCTGACATTTTAACAGGGGTGTGTAGACGAAACAAGGACTAATGCCGTGTACACACGACCGTTTTTTCATGACGAGGAAAATGCCATTCGTGTGTGGGTTCCAGAGCATTTTTCTCATGGTGAAAAATGGGCATAAAAAATTTAGAACATGCTCTAATTTTTCTCATCGTTTTTGACGTCGTGAAAAACAATCGTGTGTAGGCTTTAACGACGGGAAAAAAACGTGCATTCCCAGAAGCAAGTTATGAGACGGGAGCACTCGTTCTGGTAAAACTAACGTTTGTAATGGAGATAGCACATTCATCAGCTGTAACAGACTGAAAAGCACGAAGACTTAAAAGCGCGAATCGTCTCTCACCAAACTGTTACTAACACAAAATTAGCCCAAAGGGTGGCGCCATCCGAATGGAACTTCCCCTATATAGTGGCGTCTACGTGTTGTACGTCACCGCACTTTGCCCGAGCATTTTTATTCACGATCGTGTGTAGGCAAGACCGGCTTGACACGAATCACGTTGAGAAGTCGTTTTTTTCATGACATTAAAAACGGGCGTGTGTACGCGGCATTAACACTCACCTGTCCTGCCACCTTTGACGCTCTAGAAGTGCTTCACCTGAGTAAATATCTTCAGCATCTGACAGATGTTTGGCTACGTTGGATTTCGGGTCCCAATCTGAGTGCTGCGATTCCACCCGCCTTCCTATGTTCTGAAGTGCTGTGGCATCCATCAGGTGGCACTACTGTGCATAGCGGGCGAGGCAGGGATCCAACACTCCGGGGAAGTGTGCTAGATGCTGAAGATTCCTTGGCTAGTGTGGCCCTTCAAGACAGCAAAGACTGAAATCATGGGCAGCAGGACAGGTGAGTATTATTACTCTTCTTTTGTTGGGTCTGTGTTGGCAACTGAGTCATATTAAAAAAAGTGTGATGCTGCCATCTGCATGACTCACTCCCAATAGGTTAAAGCGATAGTAAAGTGCCCCCCTCCTCCCCCTAAAAAAATACTCTGCAAGTCAAGGTCAAAATGTGCTAGTATGCATCACATACTAACACATTATGAGAGGCATATCTTCAAATGATGTGCCCCTTACATTGCACTTGGTTCCCAGATTACAGGGAGCTCTGTGCTCTATGCTGTGCCAGATCCCCGCCTTCTGCTGCTGACAAAAATCCTTAGATGTGTGTACTTTGAAGTGATGTAGAGGAGAGATAGCTGCAGATAAACCGGTACAACTTATGTAGGAGGATTTGTTTCATCTCCATGTATCACCTGAGGCCAGTCACTTCACTGGGTATAGGCAAGGACTTACAACCATGTTGTGGAGCTTGGAGGTTCAAAGGGCAAGACATGCTGCCTACCTGCCAGCTCTGCCTAAAGTCCTACAACTCAACTCATGTGATCAGCTGCAGTAGGTCATGTGATCGGCTGCCAGGGCTGCCCAGCACAGCATTCACTGCTGAAATGCTATTAAAGTTTTTTTTTAAGCATTTATTAGGGCCTATTCACACTACAGCTGCCAGACAGTCCAATCAAATTCATTTTAAAGTCTGAACTCTAAGTAAACTGCCAAATACACAAATTAAATACCTCCATGGGAATAGTTTTACCTACCAAAGGATTTGTATTTGTCCATGCAGTACTGAAATTAACACAGCTCTGCCTAGCAGAGGGTGGAGACCTGATCTTTCTCTGCTGCAGTTTTACTTTCACTTACAGGTCTCCTCCTCTCCCCACCCTGTGACTGGGCAGGGAACAGAGAAGCAGCAGGCTGATGAACTTATTTCTCAGTTTTCTTGAGAGATTCTCTAATCAGTATGTCCCTTGCACTGCAGCACACCCGACTGGCTCCTTGTGCTTCTTCTCTCTCACCTTTTCTGAGATCTGCTGTACATGAACTGTAAAAAGCTTATACCAAATCAGATTCAGGTACATACAAGCTTGTTAATTTAGTGATGTATTACTCAATACAGAGCTACAATAATATGAGTCTTGTTATGTCTGCCTGGATTACTTAGTTCATGGGTCTTCAAACTACGGCCCTCCAGTTGTTCAGGAACTACAATTCCCATCATGCCTTGTCATGTCTGTGAATGTCAGAATTTTACAATGCCTCATGGGATGTGTAGTTCCGCAACAGCTGGAGGGCCGTAGTTTGAGGATCCCTGACTTACTTACTCTAAAGCCAAACCGTACTATTCTTAGTTTGAAGAGGGTGGCGAGGGGTTAGGACCCCCATTAGCTTGTCATTTCTTTCTGTGTCCTCGCTCTGTATGACCTGGTAGCCATTGTTGTCACCGGGCCTGAAAAGGGGAAATATTTAGTTGTCACCGTACAGGAATAGGGAGGCAATCTTACAATGGGGAGCCTTGTTCCAATGACAGCTGGACTCTCCTGACATTGGAGACCTTTTCTGTGATTCTCCCTTATGGGACACCGACAGGACAAAAAAAAAAAGAAGAAAAACACTTGACATGGGTATTGTTCCCTACTCTGTCCAAAATAGAAAAATGAAAAAAAGTTTTGTATTTAGACATTTAAGAAAAGCCCATACACAAGAACATAAGCCAATTACTGACGAGAAGAGATCAATCTCTGCCGAATCCCTGACTCCAGATATTCAACAACCGGGGTGGTATGTGTGCCATCATACCATGGCTTCTGTGCCATCATACCATGGCTGTGCTACATGATCATGCCATGCTTTGGATATGAAATCAAATCATGGCTTTGTTTTGTGATCACACAATGGTTGTACTAAATAATCATACCCTATCTGGGTTATGCGCCATCATACCATGACTTGGATATATGATCATACCATGGCTGTGCCCTCTCCCCTCAGCCAATGGCTGTGCTGCGTGCCATCCCACCGTACCTTAATGTGCCGTGTGCGATCCCACCGTGCCTGACTGTGCCGCGTGCCATCGATCCCACCGTACCTTACTGTGCCGTGTGCCATCCCACCGTACCTTACTGTGCCGTGTGCCATCGACCCCACCATACCTTACTGTGCCGTGTGCCATCCCACCGTACCTTACTGTGCCGTGTGCCATCCCACCGTGCCTGACTGCCGCGTGCCATCGATCCCACCGTGCCTGACTGTGCCGTGTGCCATCCCACCGTGCCTGACTGTGCCGCGTGCCATCTATCCCACCGTACCTTACTGTGCCGTGTGCCATCCCACCGTACCTTACTGTGCCGTGTGCCATCGACCCCACCATACCTTACTGTGCCGTGTGCCATCCCACCGTACCTTACTGTGCCGTGTGCCATCCCACCGTGCCTGACTGCCGCGTGCCATCGATCCCACCGTGCCTGACTGTGCCGTGTGCCATCCCACCGTGCCTGACTGCCGCGTGCCATCGATCCCACCGTGCCTGACTGTGCCGTGTGCGATCCCACCGTGCCTGACTATGCCGCGCGCCATCGATCCCACCGTACCTTACTGTGCCGTGTGCCATCCCACCGTACCTTACTGTGCCGTGTGCCATCGATCCCACCGTACCTTACTGTGCCGTGTGCCATCCCACCGTACCTTACTGTGCCGTGTGCCATCCCACCGTACCTTACTGTGCCGTGTGCCATCCCACCGTGCCTGACTGCCGCGTGCCATCGATCCCACCGTGCCTGACTGTGCCGTGTGCGATCCCACCGTGCCTGACTATGCCGCGCGCCATCGATCCCACCGTACCTTACTGTGCCGTGTGCCATCCCACCGTACCTTACTGTGCCGTGTGCCATCGATCCCACCGTACCTTACTGTGCCGTGTGCCATCCCACCATACCTTACTGTGCCGTGTGCCATCCCACCGTACCTTACTGTGCCGTGTGCCATCCCACCGTGCCTGACTGCCGCGTGCCATCGATCCCACCGTGCCTGACTGTGCCGTGTGCCATCCCACCGTGCCTGACTGCCGCGTGCCATCGATCCCACCGTACCTTACTGTGCCGTGTGCCATCCCACCGTGCCTGACTGCCGCGTGCCATCGATCCCACCGTACCTTACTGTGCCGTGTGCCATCCCACCGTGCCTGACTGCCGCGTGCCATCGATCCCACCGTACCTTACTGTGCCGTGTGCCATCCCACCGTGCCTGACTGCCGCGTGCCATCGATCCCACCGTACCTTACTGTGCCATCCCACCGTGCCTGACTGTGCCGCGTGCCATCGATCCCACCGTGCCTGACTGTGCCGCGTGCCATCGATCCCACCAAGCCTGACTGTGCCGCGTGCCATCCCACCATGGCTGTGCTGTGTGCCCTCGTCCCATCCTACCGTGTCTGTGCTGTGTGCCATCCTACCGTGGCCGGGTTAGGTGCCCTCGTCCCGTGACCACGTTAGGTGCCCTCGTCCCGTGACCACGTTAGGTGCCCTCGTCCCGTGACCACGTTAGGTGCCCTCGTCCCGTGACCACGTTAGGTGCCCTCGTCCCGTGACCACGTTAGGTGCCCTCGTCCCGTGACCACGTTAGGTGCCCTCGTCCCGTGACCACGTTAGGTGCCCTCGTCCCGTGACCACGTTAGGTGCCCTCGTCCCGTGACCACGTTAGGTGCCCTCGTCCCGTGACCACGTTAGGTGCCCTCGTCCCGTGACCACGTTAGGTGCCCTCGTCCCGTGACCACGTTAGGTGCCCTCGTCCCGTGACCATGTTATGAGCCCCCTTCCCTTGGCCAGGTTATGTGCCATTCTAGCATAGCTGGGTCACATGACTGCCCCATGGCCGATTTATGTGTTCCTCTAGATTCTCCCCAGAGCCTGGCATTGTTGGCACGTCTATCACCACAGACAGACAGATCTTTCATCACCCCATCAGACAGTTCTCCAGCTTTGGTGGAACTACAACCCTCCTCATGCCTGGCAGCCTATGCTGTGTCTTGTAGTCCCCCAGCTCTCAGTACAGGAAGTACAATATAACAGAAAGAAGGGTGTCCCCAGTACCTGGAAGTCAGCCAGGATCATCTCTCTGTCAGTGTTGGAGGCCATGTCCCCCTCAGTGGAGCCGCTAGGCGGGTGTCAGTGATGGGATCTCCGGTTAGCAGATCATGAACCCACAGCTGGGCCCCCGGGGCCTGTCCTACGCTCTGGGCTGCTCTAGTCTGATCCTCGGCCTGGTTCTGCTCTCTGTGTCTCCGCTGCCAGCCGCTGTCTGCTCTCCCTCCGCCGCACGGCGCTGTCGCACATTTTGCTCGTCACTCAGGTCGCAATGACAGGCGGTTGGCGGCCGACACAGTCACGTGACATATCCAGGCCTCCCTTCTGGCTGCGGTCACCGTGGCAACCGGAGGGGCGTGGAGAAGGCGGGGCGTGTGTGACCTGTCAGTGACTGTGTGCGGGGAGTGATGAGCTGCGCCACCATCAGACATGGCGGGGCCTGAGCATAGCAGAGCCTCATTCCTGTCATCTCACCTGGACCTTCCTCTGATGTCTTTATATATAGACATGTGATCATCTCTGTAATAAATAAACAATTTACTCTCAGTATAAATAAACTAAATAACTTCCAGGTATATAAAAAAAGACTGTGTGCCAAAGCCTAAGCCAGGGGTGTCAAACTCAATTTCATTGTGGGCCGCATCAGCATTATGATTGCCCTCAAAAGGGTTGGTTGTATCTGTAAGATTAGATGTCCAGCGCATTCTCCTCCCTCCATTTTACATTTAGATGTCAGGAGCCCCCCCACCAGCAGAAATTGAGTCCCCCACTCTCCCTTACATCACAGTGCACCCCCCTTTCCCTAGGCTGCTGTTGGGAAGAAGCTGGATTAGGGTGACCACATTTCCAAACTGCCATTCAGGGACAATACCCCCCCCCCCCCCCCCCAGCATACACCCTCGCGACAGCCCCAAAAAATGGTCAGCAGTTTAGAGAGGCCGTATACATTTTCTACATATATATTTTTTATTGCCCCCACTTGTCAGCCTCATTTTTTTATTGTCCCCAATTGTTAGCCTCATTTTTTATTGCCCCCCCAGGAAGGACCCTACTTTGTCAGCCTCATTTTTTACTATACTGTCCACAGCCCCAGCCCTAGTGCTCTGACTTGTCATCTGACCTGCTCCAATCAGGTTCCATTTGCTCACCTTCTAATCTGGACTGGTCTGGTGAGTGGTTGAATGCCGGTCTTTGTTTCCTGGTCCAGGCTGGGGAGCCCCCCACTCAGGCAGCTGATCGTCTCGAGCCGCGGGCGGGAAGAGGAGAAGTTGGGCAAAGCGCTGGAGTTGGGACGGGTAGCAGAGCCATGAATCTAAGCCAGCCAGTGTTGCAGAATGCCGCCCCCCCCACCTGGAGGTCACTGAAGACTGGTGGAGTCAGGAGGAAATGCTCTGGCTGCTCTCTCTGGATGCTGAAAATGAGAGGAGGTGGGTGGACTGAGCGTAGGGCAGCACTGGGTAAAGTCTTTGTTCTTCTCTGCCTCGCTCCAAGACTCTGCAAATGTGACGTCACTGGTTGCTAGACACCAGGCGGGGTAGCCCTAGCAACCAGTTTGGCAATTGTTTATTAGGGTGGCTATGTGTCCTCATTTCGTTCCGGGACACTGTATTGTCCCGGAATGAAGGTGCCGGGACACGGGACGCAAATGAGAATTATGGGACAATCTCAGGTAATCCGGGACACGTGGGCACCCTAAGCTGGATGCATTGCTTTTAAAGCAAAAAGTAAGGATCTGGAGTAGGACCAGAGGAGGTCTGAAGCTGCAGGAGAGGTGCGAGGGCCACATGAAATGGCCTGGAGGGCCGGATTCTTCCCTTGGACCTTGTGTTTGACACTTGTGGTCTAAGCAATCATTTCAACGCAACCTAAAGCCCCATTCACACCTAGTGTAGATTTTGAGTGTATTTTTTGATCATTTTTCTTTTATGTGTTTTAGGTGTAGCACTACCTCATTCAGGAGCCGCTGAGTATAAGTGGGATCGCCGTGTTGTGTTACCTGGCAGGTGTCTAGGGGTGATACTTGTGAGTTGAGGAGAAGAAGAGCGAATGTCCAGTCTTTAGTTGGGTTTTCTTCAATGCTTTATTCCAAGGCCCAACATGGCCTTCATCAACATGGCATAGGACAGGAAAGGTTGATTAGCAGAGAGAGAGGATTTGAGTATCAGGCCTTGGATATCAAAAAGGTGAGAGAGCAATCTTACTCTCAGCAATGCTGAACTCAGTTCGTCGCCACTTCAATTGGAGCAGGTAAAGTGCATGACAAGTCTCTGCCACAGGCCTGGCAGCCGGAACATCACTTGCAAATGCTGGGAGGACCAGGCCCCTGCCACAGGTCTGGCTCGGGCCTCTGCCACAGGCCTAGTACTTGAGGAACATGAAATTGAAATGAGCTAGTCCTCCTAATAGATTAAGTTAGAATCTCTGGATCCCCGATGGTTCGTTCAAGCCCTATTGGATCACCTGCCTTCGGGTTCTCCTCAAGCCGATCCCCCACCGTACGGCTCCCAGCCTGGGATCTTTTAGGATGAGTTTGGGACCCAGCAGCTACTGGGATACCTCTCCATGTTAGAATGAAGCTCTGCCTGTTGCGCAACTTTGGCCAGGTAGGCCACGGCTGCGGGGTCCATGGATGCGCGCACCCTGAAGGTGGATGCCACACCTGGAACTCGGACCCCGCAGAAAGCAAGAACGGCCTTGAGGCCAAGGCGGCTGACCCAGATATAGCCTCCCTCAGCACGCCTTAGTGAGGGAACTAACCCCTCTGATTGGCTGCTGAGGAAAACTAGTCTGCCAGAACCCCTCTAGCGCTAGCTGTCGCCCAGGGGTGGAAACACACCCCTGGAGCGCAGACCGGCCCACAGGTCAGTTCTGGAAAATGGCAGCAGCCCAAATTTGACAAATTGTGAATGGGAGCCATGTAACTCTCCCATTGCCCACTAACTTTAGCGTAACGCCCCCACAAAAAGCAAGGGAGTGCTACATAGGCATAAGGCTGCCCTAAGAGTGACAAACCCACAAAAGAAGTACAAAAGTGTGACCTACTGTATGTTAAGGTGACCAGATTTTTAAAACAAAATCCGGGGACATATTTTTTTTTTACTAGTAATGGCAGCAATCAGCGAGTCTCTGCCCATCGCCGCAGCCGCCTGTCAAGTCTTACTCTCCGGGCCCCGGCTACTACTGGGTGGGGTGCGGAGGATAAGAGCAGTAGAGCTCCTACTAGCTCCTACTGCATTGACTGTCTTTGAAATTGCCCCAGCCCCTGTTCAAATACAATCTGGGGACAAAACTGGGGACAGACTTGGTCTGGGGACAGTGTCCTCAATCTGGGGACTGTCCCCTGAAACCGGGGATGTCTGGTCACCCTACCTTATGTGCCCTAGTGTTGATCTACGCAGATTAATGATGCTCAATAGACATGGTGTAATGGAGGCGTAAGCGGCGGCGTGGTCAAGCTGGCGACCTGAACGGACGTGCCTGAGGTGAGCTCTGCTCTTACCGACCTTTTTCACCCGATTTATAGGGGATCTACCTTTGCTTTCACCCTTTCTTGCCACCCGGTGTCCCCTGGTCATGTGAAGGTTCTAATCCGCCTTCGGAGGGAAAGGCGGCTCCACTCCCAAAGCATCCCCTCAGCAGAAGCAGCAGGGCCCTGTAGGCTGCACGCACATGACGTCCCA
The DNA here is from genome assembly GCA_029574335.1 of Rana kukunoris. NCBI lineage: Eukaryota > Metazoa > Chordata > Amphibia > Anura > Ranidae > Rana > Rana kukunoris. The sequence continues at coordinate 187,176,170 of CM056055.1, read as the reverse complement.
AACGGTGCCTACTTCCACAGGGGCGATGGAGGAGAATCGCTTTCAAGCCCTTATGCAGGCTATTTCGGGGTGTCAAACTACTCTGACGGGAAAGATCGATACCCTGCAGATGGGTTTTGGTCTACTACGGAGGATCTAGATAAAATCCGAGAGCGGCTGGGGGAAGCAGTGGCATGTGGCATGTGGGTAAATCAGAGGACTTCATCTGGGACCATCGTGCCTGCCTCCATACCCTCCAGGTGAGAGTGAAGGCCCTCGGGTCGAGGGCAGAAGACAATGAGAATCGTAGCCACAGGAACAACCTGCGTGTGGTGGGCCTATGGGAGGGAGCTGAGGGACAGGATTAAAATCCAACTTTTGCATATTTATAGAAGGGGGTGTTTTCAGGTTTAAGCGTTTTTGTTTTAGCCAATGAATAACTAGTTTCTAGGAGGAGGAGAGGCAAGAAAATACAAGTTTTCAGGTGTTCCTCAGGTCCTCCCCCTGAAGTCTATAGGCCAAAACATGCAACCAGAGAAGCTCATGTACATTTTGAAGCTGTGAGCCACAAGCTTCCAGTATTATGATGCCCTGGAGTGAACAGCAATATATATATATATATATATATATATATATATAAAATATATTTTTAATGTTAAGCGTTAAAGTGTGTCAGGAAACCCATTTCCAATCAAGTCTTTGTGGTTATCCTTAACCATCAATACCATAATCTGAACTCATGTGCACTTTAAAATAATATTAAATTAAAAAAAATTAAATAACAAACATATTATACTTACCTATTATATTTAATGGTTTTGCACAGAGCAGCCCTAATCCTCCTCTTCTTGGGTCCCCCACCCACACTCCTGGCTCCACCCTCCTGCCAAGTGCCCCCACAGCAAACAGCTTGCTGTGGGGGCAGACAGAAGGGAAACGTATAGCTATGAATAAGCATTGAGGATCAATGCGAAACGCGTCAGCTGTGTAATTTCCCACTGTTTGCTGTTGTTTTGTAGTGCATGTTTTTTTTACCCCAATAAAGGGCACGTTTTTTCATACCTATTGGAGTGCGGCTGTCCATATACGTTTCCCTTCTGTCTGCCTAGTGCATTGCCAGCACCTGTTTGGTCTCTGAGTGGACATTAATTACCTGGCACTCACCTGGAGCGGCGGTCCCACCTGTCTTGCTGTGGGGGCACCCGAGCAGGCTCACTCCATTCAGACACAGAGCCGTAGCTCAGCCCAACTCCCTCTCTCTTCTCATTTGCTCACTGGCTGTGATTGACAGGAGCGAGAGCAAATGATATCTCAGCCAATGAGGAGGGAGAGTCCCTGGAGAGTCAAGGCTTTCATGCACATTGCTAGATCCCGATGGGGCTCAGGTCAGTATTAAGGGATGTTGGGTAGGTAAAAAAAACTTGAGCTGTTAGAACCACTTTAAATTTATGTCAAGTTCAATCTGAGTTGATCTCTTTTAATTTATGTTTGTAAAAAAAAAGCTTACATTTTCAATTTATACCAGTTTTATAAGATACTTTTTAAACATAATAAGCCCAAATGTATGTGTGCAGTGAGAAAAAGGTGAAAGGTACCTTATGCTGTTTGGCATCATGTGACACACCAACAACAGCAGCACAGAATAAATTACAGCAGCATTGCTGCCTCATGCATGACTTTGCAACTGCTTAGTAAGTGGGAATTCATGATGTGGGGATATCTGGAAGCACACAAGGAAGCTCAGTTCTGCATTACATATTTTTTCAAGTTCTGGTATTTCTCCTAGTATATATACAGTAACAGTATGTACCGTATATACATAAGGCCAGTCTGTCTGAATGCGTCTTATTATCTGTATCTAAAACTATAGACAAATTAAAGCAGACCTTGCATTCATGCAGCAATCTAGTTCTGCTTCTCAGGCCCCATTCACACCTTTGCATTTGAAAAAACTATGCGTTTTGTGGGTCAGGCTGATCATGGTGACCCCTACAACCATTTCCCTGGGAGAATGTGGCTACCTACCTCTCCCAGTGGATACCATTCTGCTCTACTGGACTGAAAGTGTCAAAAAGGATGGGCCATCATTTTTTAATGATTTATTATTTTCAATAAAACAAGTTAAAAAATGTGAACCCTCTAAAAACTCAAATTATATATGAAGAGTACGACCATTACAGGTATTTGGGACTTTAAGGGCAACTGATCAAAGACAGATTATGAGAGTAGAAATGTTATTAATATAAAACACCATGTATCAATTACATAAAAACAAATGCAGAATTAGATCATGTATATATGGTTCCTTTAATGTTGATCCCAGCGTGTTTCAGGACCAATAGAAAGTCCTTTCATCAGGGGCATTCCATGCAGAGTGTTACTACCATAAAATATTCTAAAATAAAGACACAGTTACATATTAAAATCAAGATCAAAAACATGGAAAATTGTAGGAGCATCGTTAAGGCCAAGTCTGAGAAAAACATATCGATCAAGAAAGAAGAGCCTGCACTGGGTGTACCACCTAAATACAGAGTACGGCTACAGTATTACAGGAAATACCTTAGAGAATCAAAGGCCTTAATGATGCACCTACAATTTTCAGCAGACAGTGGGCTATGTCTGGACCGGCACTTGACTCCTCTTGCCCCCTTCACAGTCCAGTACTTCAGTGAGTGAGGAGGGGGGGCAGAGCAGAGAGTGGTGTCTGACAGTCACCAGCTTTCTGCTCAGGGAGCTCTGAGAACCGAACGATCAGTGGTGTTTGATCGCTCGGTTCTCAACCTTAAAGCTGGCATGGGACAGATTCTGCATCCACCTAGGTAAGTATGATTCTGAAATGAAAAAGTCCCATGCTTCTCTTTTAAACTGTTTAAACACACTCACTTGTAGATGATTACTGGTATTGTACATATAGACATTAGGGGCCAGATTCACAGAGCCATTACTCCGGTCTATCTCCTGATAGACCGGAGTAATTTCAAATTACGCGCGTCGTATCATTAGTTTGAATCCTCAAACCATGATACGACGGCTTCGGGCTTCGATCCGACAGGCTTACGTCTTTGTACGCCGTCGGATCTACACTGCAATCTTTTTCTGCCCACTGGGTGGAGTTTGCGTCGTTTTCCGCATCGGGGTATGCAAATTAGCTTTTTCCGGCGATCCACGAAGTTACGATCGTCCGTCGCATTCTCTTACGGCATCTGTAGTCATCTTTTTTCTGCGTAAAGTTAGGGAAGCAAAAATCTGGTCTATAGTTAGACAGCCCATGTTAAGTATGGCCGTCGTTTCCGCGTCAAATTTCAATATTTTTTTTTGTTTTTGCATAAGTCGTCCGGGAATAGGAATGTACGTAATTGACGCTACTCAAAAAAAAACTGACGTAATTTTGCGCAATGCACGGCGGGAAATTTCTGAATGGAGCATGCGCAGTTCGAACGCTGCGGGGACGTGCCTAATTTAAATGCTTCACGCCCCCTAATCGCGTATTTCGATTCCGCCCCGAGAAATACACTACGCCGCCTTACCTTACCTGAATTTGTCTTAGAGCCAGGTAAAATACGGCGGCGTAGTGTATCTCTGATAGTCTGCGCCAGGGCAATTGTACCTGAATCTGGCCCGTAGACTTTTACTGTATTACAAAAAAAAATACTTGAAAAGCATATTTATTTTTTGACAGGGAATCTGTAAATTTGTAAATGGAGATCACAACAATCACTCCTTGCCTTCAAGCTTACTCTTTCTGATTCAAACTGTGAAAAATGGAGGGAGGGAGAGATATGGAGAGGAGTCAAAACGCTTATACATTTACTTGCATGTGTAAATTTCTATTTGAGCTATTGAGCTCTTTAAATTGGTAGTAAACCTGAAAAACTAAAAAAAAAAAAATCTTTCCTCTACAAGTCACGAGCATAATGTGCTATGATGCATCACATACTAGCACATTATGAAACACTTATCTTAAAAACGAAGTCCTCTGACAGGGCTTCCATCTTCACACGGTCTTCCTTCTAGGTTTGCGGGCTTCGGATGTTTGAATGGCCTAGCTGCGATGACATCATTCCCGTGCATGCACATGGGAGACACAGCTGAAGCACAGCTCTCTTAATGGAAGACATGCTGAACATTAAGAACTCAATGCTCACGCGATGGTGACGTCACATGCTGCTACTGAAGTAAATATCTCCCAAACGGTGCACTTTTAGGAGAAATTTACTGTACCTACAGGTAAGCCTTATTTTAAAAAAGCAGACTTTATTATCGCAAGTTTTTGCAAACGGGCAAGGGGGCCCAGGAAAAACAAATACAAATTAGTTTAGTGCCCCACCTGCTGGCTTCATGGAAAATACTGAATATTTAAATGTTATGTTTACCTACTAAAAACACATTTTTAAGTCGAGACCACAATTATAAAAAAATGAAATACTTACAAAACCACTGTAAATCCTTCTTAAAGTATAAATGGCCTCATTTTCTTGGAACTCAAAGCCCCACACACCTGCTTTTTGCACTTTTATTCAACACGGTAACAAACAAATAGTTAGGCCCCATGCACACGAGAAGCAAATGCAAACACGTCTGAATTCACGTTTTCAAAAGCAAAAACCGGCATTTAAAACACCAGTTTTTGCCGCGAATTTCGCAGCGTTTTGCCGTGTTTTACCGCGTTTGCGGCTATCAGCGTTTATAGCACAGACATTGTAGACCCTCCCAAAGCTCTGAAAGCTATATATTTTTAACTATTACTGCCATTTTCAACAGAGAGAGCAGCAGCAGCAGACTTTCATATGCAGACTTGCATACTTTCATTTGATTCTTCTTTTTTTAAATGGATCCCATATTGAATATATGCCAAGAAATTGTCCATACGTTGCTCTTGCTGAGGATTCAACGCCGTTGCAAGAGAGAGATCCGTTGGCAGAGCTCGTCACTATTGGACCCATCCGTTGATGGCACAGAGATTTTCAGTTGGCTTTTTTACCAATATGTATGTCCAGCTGCGTACTTATCCAGAGACATTTTTCAAATTTCGAATTTTTTAAATTATGAAGTACGAAAATTGAAAAATTTGTAATTCAAAAATTGAAAAATTTCAAATTTTCAATTTTCGAAATTTCGAATTTCGAATTTTCGAAATTTCGAATTTTCGAAATTTTGAATTTCAAAATTTTGAATTTCGAAATTTTGAATTTCGAAATTTTGAATTTCGAAATTTTGAATTTTCGAAATGTGGAAATTCGAATTTTTCGAATTTTTCGAATTTTCAAATTTCGAATTTTTCGAATTTTCAAATTTCGAATTTTTCGAATTTTCAAATTTCGAATTTTTCGAATTTTCAAATTTCGAATTTTTCGAATTTTCAAATTTCGATTTTTTCGAATTTTCAAATTTCGAATTTTTCGAATTTTCAAATTTCGCATTTTTCCAATTTTCAAATTTCGCATTTTTCCAATTTTCAAATTTCGCATTTTTAAATTTTGAATTTTCAAATTTCGAATTTTCGAATTTTTCAATTTTCGAATCTTTCAATTTTCGAATGAAATTTCGAAAAATTCGAATTTCTAAATTTCGAAAATTTAAAAATTCGAAATTTAGAAAATTTAAAAATTCGAAATTTGAGAAATTCGAAATTTGAAAAATACGAAAATTGAAAAATTCGACATTTATTGCCGCGATTAGCGGCGTTTTGCCGCGATTTGCGTCTGAAACGCAAAAACGCGAAAACGCCAAAAGCATCTGAACCCATTTTTTTGCGTCTGAAAAAATGAGCCTAAACCCAACTGCTTTAAAACGCCAAAAAAACGTGAATGTGTGCATGGACACATAGGATAACATTAAATGTGTTCAGGGGCAGTTGACAATTCAACATGAACGACGAAGATTCGACAAAGCTTTGAAAAACATACAGACATCGAATCTGTCATTGAAGGCTTATGGTGTCTGTCGAATGTTCCAAGAAGATTCGACGGAGCAGCTAAACTGTACGACGCTGCAATCGTACATTTCTGGTCAAATGCTTGGCCCATAGGCTATAGAAAATTCTAATGTTGGTTGACTAGTAATAATAATTCATAAATATTATTACTAGTCATACAACATTAGAATTCTTCTATAGCTTGTAGGCAGAACATTCGACTGGAAATGTACGATTCGACATACAGTTCCGCTGCTCCGTCGAATCTTCTTTGAACATTCGACAGACACCATAAATATTCAATGGCAGATTCAACCTTAATTCATTCGGATTTTCGGACGAATGCAATTTCTAATGAAAAACAAAATCAATAAAAACTAATTTTGGGAGTAACTAAATACATTTATTTTTCAGACGAAAAACGAAATTCCAAAACGAAATATTTCAGTGTGCACATGTCTACTGATGTTTTGTCAGCATTTAGCCTTTCCACACAGCAGCAGACTTCCATAATAGAGAGGGAGAGAGCCCTGAGCAGAAGTTTACTTACATATTTACAGGCCTGGCAGCAGCTGAGACTCATGCAGTGGCTGCCCGTCCATATGGGGCGCATGGGCGCTGCCCCCCTTATCCATGCACCCGACTAATAATTTATATCCAGGGCACCAGACGCATGGATTGCAATGTTTTTTGTTTTTTTTTGCGATTCTATTGGCTGCCTAGGAGGAAGAGGGAGAAGATGCATGGCAGAAACCGCCGTGATGCAGAGGAGGAGGAGATGCAGGGGAAGCCACTACCCGCCGCCCAGAGGAAGCACTGCCTGTGACCTAGATGGGGAAAGTTAGGGGCTGGTGACCGACCTGGGGGGGGTGTGGGTGACCTGACTAACTCCAGAGGTGGGCGCATTGTTTGCTGCCTCCCAAAAAATATACCACCAGGCACCACTGGTCTCATGATGAGGACTGGTTACCATGTAATGGAGGGAATTAGGAAATGAGGCCCCAGGACCCAGGCCAGAAATTATGGAGATCCTAAGAAAAAAAGTCCTCCATCAGCCACAAACCCTGGAGAACCTCGCCAAGTGTATGTGAGAAACCTGGATGACACATACACATCCTTCAGTGTAGAGCCGAAACAACTAATCGATTAATCGACAACTAATCGATTATGAAATTAATCGATTACAATTTTCATAATCAATTAATCGGCTAGTAACATAATGGGGTTAGAAAAACTAAAATTAGCCCAAAAAAGCTAATTACTACTGTAAATATTACCGTACTTTCACTGTCCCACAGTAGAAAAATTAACCCCTTACAGTAGCGATTATTTGCTCTTTTTGTACTTTTTTTTTTTTTTTAACCCCATTTTGTTACTAAACATCTCAGGCCTGGGTTCACACCTCTGGTTTTTGGTGCTTTTTGCAGAAACACACTACAGTTCATTTACATGTTTTCCTCTGGGACACGTTTACAGCCATGATTTATTTTTTAGCTGCTGCATATTTGGAAACGGCAAGGACTTTTTAATGCAAAACGGTGCTATTTTGTGTTTTTCGGTTCAATATACTTCAATGAAGAAGCTACAGAAAAGCATGTAATGTGTTTTTGCGGCAATTTGTGTTTTGTAATCTGCCCAACAACAAATTGGCCCAAAAAAAATGCATTTTTTTTTAAGGCTATTATCTGATTAATCGATTAATCTAAACAATAATCGGCCAACTAATCGATTATGAAAATAATCGTTAGTTGCAGCCCTACTTCAGTGTGTGCGCGAGCTCATGGGAACAACGCAGTAGCATAGCTTTGCTGGGGTAAAAAAAAGAATGCCCATGGAATAAGACAGGAACGTGTGGGAGGGGCTAGGGATTTCAATCCAGTAAAGGCACTAGTATTTTTTTTACACTTGCAGTGTATTTAACTACTTATGGACCGCCTTATAGCAGATTTACTGCAACAAGGCGGCAGTTCTGCCCAGGATCATGTATATATACGTGATTCTGCGCAATCGCGGGCATAGTTACATAGTTAGTCAGGTTGAAAAAAAGACACAAGTCCATCCAATTCAACTATAAAAAATAAATAAATAGAATAAAAAATATTGTACAATCCCATTGTGACAGGAAGTCAGGTAAATCTGTGTGTGTTGTCCCAGACGGAAGATACTGTTCTGCCTTGTGTAGACAATACACCAATTACTATTGGCCATCGGCTGTAGAAATGGCCAGAGAGGTTTGGGGAGTTAGAAGCCTTCAGCTGTTCAAAATGAAGCAATTAAAGCCCCTATAAATAAAGCCTAAGGATAACGACTGATTGCTGGTTCCTGGGGCTTTGTGAAGTGAAGGAGCAGTCACAAGCACTTCTGAAGAGGTGAGGTGCTGATGGATATTTCTGTGTGAGAAATATCAAAGAGATTTTTTTGTTGTTTTCTGCTGTAGGACCAGCAGTGTCTGCCCAGCAGTAGGCTGTGCCAGACTCAATAGGTAGGTTCCTGTGTTGGGAAGGCAGACGCCCCAAGTGGCAAGGGTTTATTTTATGTTTTGTTTTGTTTATACTGTTTTGATGCTTGCACTTGTATCCCGCAAGATGGAAAAATAAACCATATCATTTGTTTTCAGTCATCCTCAAGTGACTTTTTGTACAGTTCAGCGTGTAGTGAACCCATAGAGGGGGTCACACACACCCGCTACTGAGTTAATCCCTCACACCCATATACAAAATGCTATACCCACAGTTGATCCAGAGGAAGGCAAAAAACCCCAGCAGAGCATGATACTGCAGAGGGAAAAAATTCCTTCCTGATCCCCCGAGAGGCAATTGGATTTTCCCCGGATTAACTTTACCTATAAATGTTAGTACCCAGTTATATTATGTACATTTAGGAAAGTATCCAGGCCTTTCTTAAAGCAATCTACTGAGTTGGCCATGGAAAATAGCAGGAAATGGATGGACGGCCATGAATAGGCACTGACCAAGTGTGAAACACGTCGGCTGTATATGATTCTTGCTGTGTATTTGCGGTGTTTGTTTATGTTTCTTCAATAAAGACAACTCAAGAGTTTCCTGCTATTTTCCATTGCCTAGTGCATTGCCAGCACCCATATTTACCTGGGCCTATCCGTGGTTGCATTCGGGACCTCCCTGGAGCGGTGAACCCCATTTCGCTTTACTGAATTGGCCAGAACCACCTCTGGAGGGAGTCTGTTCCACATTTTCACAGGTCTTACTGTGAAGAAACCTTTCCGTATTTGGAGGTGAAATCTCTTTTCCTCTAGACGTAAGGGGTGTCCTCAGTGTTGACCTTAAAGTGAATAACTCAACACCAAGTTCACTATATGGACCTCTTATATATTTGTACATGTTGATCATATCCCCCCTTATTCTCCTCTTCTCAAGAGTGAATAAATTAACCACTTCAGCCCCGGAAGGATTTACCCCCTTCCTGACCAGAGCACTTTTTGTGATTCGGCACTGCGTCGCTTTAACTGACAATTGCGCGGTCGTGCGATGTGACTCCCAAACAAAATTGGCGTCCTTTTTTTCCCACAAATAGAGCTTTCTTTTGGTGGTATTTGATCATCTCTGCGGTTTTTATTTTTTGCGCTATAAACAAAAATAGAGCGACTATTTGAAAAAAAATGCAATATTTTTTACATTTTGCTATAATAAATATCCCCAAAAAACGTTTTTTTTCCCCAGTTTAGGCCGATACGTATTCTTCTACATATTAGCGTTTATTGATTGGTTTGCGCAAAATCTATAGCGTTTACAAAAAAGGGGGTAGTTTTATGGCATTTTTATTAATATTTTTTTTTTACTAGTAATGGCGGCGATCAGCGTTTTTTTTCGGTACTGCGATATTATGGCGGACACATCGGACACTTTTGACACATTTTTGGGACCATTGGCATTTTTATAGCGATCAATGCTATAAAAATGCATTGGATTACTATAAAAATGCCATTGGTAGTGAAGGGGTTAACACTAGGGGGCAGGGAAGGGGTTAAGTGTGTTCCTATTTGTGTTCTAACTGTATGGGGGGGTTGACTCACTAGGGGGAATCACTGATCTTCCGTTCATACATTGTATGAATGGAAGATCAGCGTTTCCCCCGCTGACAGGAACGAGCGCTGTGTGTTTACACTCACAGCTCTCGTTCCCCGCTCTGTAACGAACGAGCGCGCGCGCCCTCTAGCGCCCAAAAAAGATAGGACGTAGAGCTATGTGCTCTCGCCCAGCACTGCCACCGTCCCGCAGTAATATGACGGCGGGCGGTCGGCACCTAGTTAAGTTCCTCTAATCTTTCCTCATAGATGAGCTCCTCCATGCCTCTTATCAGTTTGGTTGCCTTTCTCTGCACTTTCTCCAGTTCTCCGATATCCTTTTTGAGAACTGGTGCCCAAAACTGAACTGCATATTCCAGATGAGGTCTTACTAATGATTTGTACAGGGGCAAAACGATATTTCTCTCTCTGGAGTCCATAACTCTCTTAAAGCGGATCTCCACCCTAAAGTGAAGATCCGCTGATCGAAACCCTCCCCCCCTCCGGTGTCACATTTGACACCTTTCAGGGGGAGGGGGGTGCAGATACCTGTCTAAAGACAGGTATCCGCACCCACTTCCGGCCCGCAGTCTCGGGCAAAAGACGGGCTTTTCCCGTTGTGTGCTGGGAACTCTCAGCTCCCAGCACACAGCGGGAGCCAATCGCGGGCGCAGCGCGACTCGCGCATGCGCCGTAGGGAACCGGGCAGTGAAGCCGGAGCGCTTCACTTCCTGGTTCCCTCGCCGTGGATGGAGGGGGGAGCAGCAGGGTGATGAGCGATCGCTCATCCTCTGCTGCGGACGCCGCTGGACTCCAGGACAGGTAAGTGTCCTAATATTAAAAGTCAGCAGCTGCAGTATTTGTTGCTGCTGGCTTTTAATATTTATTTATGGTGAACCATCCGCTTTAATACAAGAAAGGACTTTGCTCACTTTGGAAACCGCAGCTTGGCATTGCATGCCATTATTGAGCTTATGGTCTACAAAACCCCCAGATCCTTCTCCACTACGGATTCCCTCAGTTGTACTCCCCATAGTATGTATGATGCATTCATATTCTTAGCCCCCAAGTGCATAACTTTACATTTATCAACATTAAACCTCATCTGCCACATAGTCAACCAATTAGACAAAGCATTGAGAGCATTGGCATGCCATTTCTGCTGTGATTAGTCCCGCAGAAGCCGATCAGTGTGTGCCGACCAATAGATGTACACACGCCGAATGTTGGAAAGACACACAGTCCGGAGCTCTGCCTATGTAAAAAAGGCAGAGCTCTGTTCTGACATCCCATCACATCGCATCACATCCCTTCGAAAAAACAACTTACAAAGTATGCAAAAACACTCGCTCCTGGATCCTGTGTCTCTGCAAAGCAAGGACTAGCATTCCTGTCTTCCCCTAGTAAAAGCACCTCCCACATTGTAGCAAAACATTGGCTAGGCGCACATTTAACTCTTTGATCGTCCCTGATGTTAACCTTCCCAACCAGTTTCATTAGTACAGTGACAGTGCATATTTTTAGCACTGATCACTTTATTAGTGTCACTGGTTCCCAGAAAGTGTCAAAAGTATTAATATTCAATTGCCCGACGCAATATCAAAGTCCCACTATCAGTCGCTATTACTAGTAAAAAATTAAATAAGTAAAAATTCCCTAAATATATCCCATAGTTTGTAGACACTATGGCCCAGATTCAGGTACATCTGCGCATTATTGGACCGGCGTAGCGCACCGCCTTTACGTTAGACTTGCGCAATTTTGCCGCGTAATCACCCTATTCTCGTAGCTTTTGCGCAGAAAATTGCGCATTCGTAACGTTTTTTCAGAGGCGTAAGGCGGAGTAATACAAATTGAGAAGGACGTGGGCGTGTTACATTGAAATGAGCCGTGACCCCATGCAAATGAAGGGCCGGCCGGCTCGCGCATGCGCGCTTGAAGGAGACCATGGTCAGCTCCGCTGTGCGCATGCTCACAACTCGGGAGCGGCGCAATCAGTGAAATTGGAAATGGACTAGGGCAACGTTGTGAACTACGCAAACAGCATAAATAGACAGACACAAACGCACTTGCATTGCAAAAGTACATCCCTTTGTCCCTTCCCATTTAACCAAGTGCTTTTGTCCTGTTGTTCGTTGCGGTGTGTTTTGTAGTTGTCAGATTAGTGTTCGTGTGATCAAGTGTTTGTTAGTAGATCTTTAAAGGTGTTTTTTGATAAGTGTTTGAGAGACTGTTTGTTTGATTGATATATTTCTGTTCGTTTGTTTTCTTGCTGTTTTTTTGCTGTTTGTTTTTGTGACTGTTTCTTGCTGAGTGCTAGTGTGATTTTTTGGGTGTTAGTTTTCTCTTTGTGTGTGTTCTTGCTTGATTGGTTGTGCTTGTTTTTGTGACTGATTTTTGTTGACTGGGAGTGAGTTTTTTTGGAAGTATGACAGAGAGAAAGCGAAAGCTCAATTTTACTGTGGGGGAAAAAAGAATTCTTGCCCGGGCCATTAGCTATTATGGGCGTTTCCTCCACGGCCCGGACAGTGCCAACACCAACCCGGCCAGGAGGAGGGAGATTTTGGATATGATCACTGAGCAGGTCAATTCAGCGGGGGAGGGGGAGACACGGACCCGGTTTGGGATTGACAAAAAAATCAATGACCTCCGGCGTTTGGTCAAACAGAAGCTGGCCAGAATGCATGCCCATGCCAGGGGCACAGGAGGGGGCCCACCAAGCCGTATTAGGCTGACAGTGGAGGAGCGTGCGGTGGCCCTGACCTTTCATCGGCATGAAGTTGAGGGCCTGCCCGGCTTTGACTCAAGTCCGGAGCCCGTGGTGCCAGGTAAGTATTTTTTTTTAATATCAGGTGTGTAGCATGTGTGGGGGAGGGGGTTAAAGGGAATATGTGGCAAGTGTGTGGATCCTCCAACCTGTGAATGTTTTGTGTCATCCACAGATGTGCAGGAGGGTGCAGGGCCATCTGGCCTGACCGCACCATCCCCAGGACAGCAGCCTAATGAGGCCCCCCCAACAAGGCCGGAGTCCGCGGAGGAGGTTCAAGAGGAGGAGGAGAATCATGAGGAGGAGGAGAATCATGAGGAGGAGGAGTCCATGTCAGGCACTGGACGTTTGGTTTTTGAGGACTCTTCCCCTCTGGCTGGCAGCAGGCAGCCCTCCCTAAGGGGGAGCCCCCCCCCTCCTCCCCCAACATTGCTCCCCTCCCAAGGGCCTCCCCTTCTCCCCGCCCACAACCATCAGCTGGAGGCAGGATTTCATCCCAGAACACAAGGGGGTTGGCCGATCTCCTGCCCGCCACTCTGAGAAGGGACCAGGCCCTTCAGACCCGCCATCTGGGGCAGGTCAGCCAGACATTGGTGCGGATGGAGGAGAGCCTGTCCTCCATCAAGGATACGCTGGGGAACCTGGACTCCCACTCCCGGGCTTTCACAACCTGCCTAAACGACCTGCAGACTACATCAGCAGGCGTTGGGCAGGATGTGAGGGCCCTTACCCAGGCTATCCAGGCCAACACGGCAACACTTGGTGCTGCCCTGGACAGTATAGCCGTGGCCTTGGAGGGCAGGCCGCCAGGTGGGCAGAGATCAGGGGCTGCTCCTCCTTCCCCGGTTTTACCCCTCCCCCATGAGTCTCCCCTGAGGAGCCGGGGCCGTGGCCGGGGGCGCCCCAGGCGTGGCTCACGTAAAAGGGCAATAATTATTTTTTTCCCCTTTTTTTTTTTGCTGGAACATTTTTGATTTTGCAGGTATTTTTTTTTTTTTTTGGGTTGTGAATGCTGTTTGAATGTGGGGGTGACATTCCTGCCAGAAAAGGGGTGTCACCCTCAATTTTGGTGGAGAAGGGTTCCCCAGGACCAGGGAGAAGTGATCCCCAGGTCTGTGTGAATGGTGTATGAATGTACAGTGACATAATTGGAGCCTTGGCATGGCGTTGCTGCTCACAAGTCCTGCATGGTGGACTGGTGCCAATCCAATTTGATGTGGATGTGGGGTGTGTGTGCTAGGGACCACAGTGGTGTGCATGCATGCATTCTCATTGTGCCATGATTAATGTGTGTGTTTAACGTGCAAAGATGCCCAATGTGAGTTGTCTCCTGGCTGCTCTTCCCTCAGAAGACGGGGTAGCCTCGGTTAGGGGGGGATTGTCTGGTTCAGGGGTCAGGTCATCACGTAGGTCAATCTGCAGGCCCTTTCTTTCTGCGAAGTTGTGCAGCATGCAACATGCACCGATGATCTGGCACACAAAGTTTGGGGAATACAAGAGGGTACCCCCAGACTTATCCAGGCATCGGAAACGTGACTTTAGGAGGCCAAAGGTGCGCTCCACCACTGCTCGTGTTTGGGCATGTGCTTGATTGTATCTTTCCTCTCCTGGGGTTTGGGGGTTCCGGATAGGAGTCATGAGATGGGGTCCCAGTGGATATGCAGAGTCACCTGTAAGGGAAAAGACAGGAGGATGTTAGTCATGCATGTGCCCCTTGTGATGTGTGCATCACGGGAGGGGATAGTCATGCCTGACTCCCATGTCACTCACCAACCAGCCAGGTGTCCCCATACATGTTCTGATCGAATTCCATTCGGATGTGGCATTGATTGTATATGTAGCTGTCATGGCTGGACCCTGGGTGTTTGGCACGGACGTGCCATATGAGGCCTTGGGCATCGACTATCACCTGTACGTTGATGGAATGCCAATGCTTCCGATTGCGGTACATGTGCTCTGTCCCATGGGGGGGCTGGAGTGCCACATGTGTGCAATCAATGGCCCCCACAGTGCGTGGGAATCTGGCAATTCTGTAGAAATCTGTCATTGCCTTCAGCCGCAGCTCCTCAGTGGTGGGTTTGATGATTTGGTTGGCCATGCGTCTGAGGATTGCAGGGACAACCTGGTGCACACATCTGCTCATGGAGGATTGTGACATCCCAGCCACCACTCCACTTGTACGCTGTGTGGGAGATTAGCTCGTGGGGATCACTTTTCTGAAACACAGTCTGTAAACAGGCACTTTCTTTTTAAGTCTGGCAGCTGCCAGGTTTATTTTACAAAAGGTTTGCAGGTTAAAACAAACAAAACAGTAAACTTAAATCCTTGCCGTCCGGCGCTAACTAAACATCAGGGTCTCCTATCTATACAGTGTGGGGCTGGTCCCCACCACCCACAAAATAAACAACAACGCAAACCTTTTTCTTGCAATGTCTTTAGAGCTCCTCACACTCAGGTTCCCTCCTCAGTGTCCCAAAACCAGAGAGCTCCCTTCTGATCTCTTCCTGGTTGTTTTTAAGGTCCACCTGACATTGAACTCCAGTGGACCCAAATATCCGGACCGGAACACCAGAGGCCGTAAAACCCGGCCTGGATTCCGGTTCAGCTTCTCAAAATAGAACGTATGCGTGGTGAAATATACCTATGGTCAAGTATCTCACCTTGCATACCGTCACATATCCTCCCCCTCTGCTCAAGCCCCTGCGGCTGAGCACTTGCCCCAACCATACAGTGCACCCGGGAGAGAGCATCTGCATTATTTTGGAGTTTTCCTGGCCTATGCTCCACCGTAAATTTAAAAGGCTGTAAAGCCAGGAACCACCTTGTCACCCGAGCATTTTTCTCCCTGTTATCACACATCCACTTCAAGGGAGCATGGTCTGTGACCAGCTTAAATGACCTCCCCAGTAGGTAATACCTCAGGGAGTCTAAAGCCCACTTAATGGCGAGACACTCCTTTTCTACGATGGCATAATTTTTCTCGTGCTTGTTCAGCTTCCAGCTCAGGTATACCACTGGGTGCTCCTCACCATCCCTGTTCTGTGAGAGTACAGCCCCTAGGCCCACCTCAGAGGCGTCCGTCTGTACAACAAACTCCTGGCTAAAGTCCGGGGTTACTAGTGCGGGTACCATACAAAGAGCCTGTTTCAACTTCTGAAATGCCTCCTCGGCTTCAGGGTTCCACTTGACCATGACCGACCCCCTACCCTTCGTCAAATCGGTCAAGGGGGCAGCAACGGTGGCAAAATTGGGTATAAAACGTCTGTAATACCCCGTAATGCCCAGGAAGGCCCTCACTTGTTTTTTATTGACTGGTTGGGGCCATTTTTGAATTGCCTCAATTTTATTGGTCTGCGGCTTGACCACTCCCCGGCCAATAATGTACCCAAGGTATCTGGCCTCCTCCAGGCCTATGGCACATTTTTTTGGATTGGCCGTGAGACGTGCTTCCCTAAGGGAATCTACCACCGCTTGTACGCTGGGCAGGTGCGATTCCCAATCTGGGCTGTGGATGACCACATCGTCCAAGTACGCCGCTGCATACGAGCGATGTGGTCTCAAAGTTTTGTCCATCATTCGCTGGAATGATGCAGGGGCTCCATGCAGACCAAACGGCATCCGCTTATACTGAAACGAGCCCTAAGGAGTGGAAAAGGCAGTCTTCTCCTTGGCTGATTCAGTAAGCGGTATTTGCCAATAACCTTTCGTTAGATCCAGGGTCGTTATGTAGCGAGCCTGTCCCAACCTGTCCACAAGTTCGTCGACCCGGGGCATCGGGTAGGCGTCAAACTTGGACACACTGTTAAGTTTTCTACAGTCATTACAAAACCTGATACTGCCATCAGGTTTTGGGACCAGCACTATGGGACTTGACCACTCACTGTGGGACTCTTCGATCACATCCAACTCTAACATTTGTTTTATTTCCTCCGCAACCGCCTCTCGCCGGGCCTCTGGAATTCTATAGGGTTTTACATTTACCGGAACCCCTGGTTCCGTCACTATGTCATGTTGGATCGTGTTGGTCAGTCCGGGTAAGGGGGAGAAAAAGTCTCTATTTTTCTGCACAAATGCCCTAACGTCATTTTGTTGTGCTACGGACAGGGAATCCGTGATGGGAACGTCAGGTATCACGGGTATCCAGTCTGTTGGAGGTGAGGACGTGGCCAGTAAAGTCTCTCGGTCCTTCCAGGGCTTTAAGAGATTTACATGGTAAATTTGGTGGGGTTTCCTTTTGCCTGGCTGGTAGACTTTGTAGTTTACCTCCCCCACCCTTTCGACAACCTCAAAGGGACCCTGCCACTTAGCTAAAAACTTACTTTCTACTGTGGGAACCAGTACCAGCACTCTGTCCCCCGGGCTGAAAGTACGGACCTTGGCACCCCGGTTATAGACCCTCCTTTGGGCCTCCTGGGCTCGCTCCATATGTTCCCGTACTAGGGGCAGGACGGCTGCGATTCGGTCCTGCATCAAGGAGACATGTTCTATGATGCTCCTATATGGGCTGACCTCTCCTTCCCATGTTTCTTTAGCAATATCTAGCAGGCCCCTGGGATGCCTACCATACAAGAGCTCAAAGGGGGAATAGCCTGTGGAGGCCTGTGGAACCTCTCGTATGGCAAACATGAGATATGGTAGCAAAAAATCCCAGTTTCTCCCATCCTTGTCGACCACCTTTTTCAACATACTCTTCAATGTTTTATTAAACCTTTCGACCAGACCATCTGTCTGGGGGTGGTAGACAGAAGTACGGAGATGGGAGATTTTGTACAATCTACACAATTCCTTGGTAACCCTAGACATGAAAGGGGTGCCCTGATCGGTCAAGACCTCTTTCGGGATCCCGACTCGACTAAACACCTGGACCAATTCCTTGGCAATAGCCTTAGCGGAGGTGTTACGCAAGGGTATGGCCTCAGGATAGCGAGTCGCATAGTCCAGGATCACCAGAATATGCTGGTGACCTCGGGCAGATTTCACCACCGGCCCGACCAGGTCCATGCCAACCCTCTCAAAGGGAACCTCAATTATTGGTAGAGGGACAAGGGGGCTGCGAAAATGGGGCGACGGTGCTGACATTTGGCACTCAGGGCACGATTCGCAATACTCCTTGACCTCTGCATGCAACCCAGGCCAGAAAAATCTTTGGGTGATTCTCTCCTTGGTTTTTTCGACCCCGAGATGTCCCCCCATTACATGGCCATGAGCCAGGTCTAGCACCACCCTGCGAAAGGGTTTGGGAACCAGCAGCTGTTCTACTTCTTCCTCTCCGTGTTTTATCACTCGATATAATAAATTGTTTTTAATCGCCATGTAGGGGAAGGACACCACCCAATTAGGATCCACCGGTTCCCCATCCAACACCTTAACATTTTCCCTGGCACTCATGAGGGTGGGCTCTCGCAGCTGCTCGGTACAGAAATCATCCCTCCTGACCTCCAAGTCGGGTACCACATTTTGGCTACTCTCGATGTCAGGGTCAGGCGGGATTTCCTGTTCGTTACCCTCTGGCTGGGTGCTAGCTTCCAAGTCCTCCGGTTCCCCGACCATGGCAGGGAAAGGAAAAGGATCTCCGGCTTCCTCGATCCCACCAATAGCCTGCCTTTCCCTTTTGAAAAACGGGTCTGGTGAGAGTTCCTGTGTTTTCCCAGCAGGGGGAACTCTATCTACGAGCCTCCCTTTATTCTCCCATAACTTCCAAAAATGGGGGAAGTCTCTCCCTACTAAAGCTTCATGGAGCAGTGAGGGTACCACCCCCACTGAATGTGTTACCCTGCCCCAGGGGGTATCAACCTCAACCACTGCTGTCTGGTAGTCCCGAGTGTCCCCATGGATGCAAATTACCCCAATACTACTGGGGTGTAGTTTTTCGGGGTCTACACAAGCACTCCTAACTAGGGTCACCACGCTACCAGAGTCTAGTAGTGCTGTGAGAGGCTTGCCATCCACTAAAATAACGCACATCTGTTTTTCAAGGTGACTCTGATCTAGCGCAACACATGCGACCTGTGCAAACAGAGAAATGTGTATTTTCCTATCAGCATAATCACATTGCATAGGTTCATCATTTAGAGGGCAGTTTGCAGCAATATGGCCCAATGCATGGCAACGAAAACACCGTATTTGCCCCACCCCCAGTCCTCTTAACGGTCCCAAAGACCTTCCTGGCTTCTGTGGCCAGTCTCCAGGTCTAGGACCCACAGTCTCATCTGCTGTAACAACAGTCTTATCCACTCTCCCCAAGCTCTTGAACCCCGGAACAGTCTTACCCGAACCGCTGGGAGATCTTGCACCTCTAGACACACCGAAGTGGGGCGTAGGTGGGTTTACCAAGTTGTCGGTAGCACTGTACTTTTCCACTAGGTCCACCATTTGGGCTGCAGTGTTGGGGTCCCCCTGTCCGACCCACCTCCTCAGGGCAGCCGGAAGCGCACGTAGGTACCGGTCCATTACCACCCGCTCCGGGCTGGTCAGGGTCTCTGGCTGCAACCACTTCCTGGTGAGGTGGACCAGGTCAAACATTTGTGATCGGGGTGGCTTGTTGCTGGAGTAGGACCACTGATGCACGCGCTGGGCCCGAACTGCCATGGTGACACCCAAGCGTGCGAGTATCTCTGATTTGAGAGTCTCATAGTCCTGTGCCTTATCTGTTTCTAGGTCAAAATAGGCCTTTTGGGGTTCTCCAGTTAGGAATGGGGCCAATAGTCCCGCCCACTGCTCTTTTGGCCATCCTTCGCGGATAGCGACTCTCTCGAAAGTCGCCATGTATGCCTCAACATCATCCGCTGGTGTCATCTTTTGCAGGTGGTAGGAGGCCCGTAGTATCTTTGGTTCTGCTGCCACAGGAGGTGCGGACCCCTTTTTCAGTTCCATCAGAGCTTCGGCAAACTGTCGGTTCATCTCCTGTTGCGCTGCAGCAGCTACTGCGACTTGGCGGTTGGTTTCCCGCTGGGCTGCATTGGCCTGTAGCAGGGCTCTTAACATTTCCTCCATCTTCAGAAAAGTTGCCCGCATTCTCCACCACGTGTGGGAGATTAGCTCGTGGGGATCACTTTTCTGAAACACAGTCTGTAAACAGGCACTTTCTTTTTAAGTCTGGCAGCTGCCAGGTTTATTTTACAAAAGGTTTGCAGGTTAAAACAAACAAAACAGTAAACTTAAATCCTTGCCGTCCGGCGCTAACTAAACATCAGGGTCTCCTATCTATACAGTGTGGGGCTGGTCCCCACCACCCACAAAATAAACAACAACGCAAACCTTTTTCTTGCAATGTCTTTAGAGCTCCTCACACTCAGGTTCCCTCCTCAGTGTCCCAAAACCAGAGAGCTCCCTTCTGATCTCTTCCTGGTTGTTTTTAAGGTCCACCTGACATTGAACTCCAGTGGACCCAAATATCTGGACCGGAACACCAGAGGCCGTAAAACCCGGCCTGGATTCCGGTTCAGCTTCTCAAAATAGAACGTATGCGTGGTGAAATATACCTATGGTCAAGTATCTCACCTCGCATACCGTCACAGCTGAAAAGAGCCACTGGCAAGGACATGGAGTGTTGCCATGACCTTGACCAGTGGCTGCACTGCATGTGAGCGGTGTGTTGGGCTGGTGATGTCCTCCTGCAGGGTTGTGGTTAATTCCAGGATGACATGAGGGGTGAATCTGAAGATGCGATACACCTCAGAATCACTCATGCCAAACAGGTCTATGCGGGTGTGGTATATCCTCTCCCGTGCCATCCTCCGTGCCATCCTCCGTGCCATCCTCCGTGCCCTCATCCTTCTTTGTTCATCTAAAGTCAGTAGTATAGCTATGTGCGACGATGCCCCTGGCATGTTGGCATACAGATTGTTGTGCAACACGTGTGACTGCTGAGCTCCTCGCTAACAGTGTTGCTTTATCTAACAAGTAGACTTTTTTTCTCTTTTTAGACCAGCTTTTATATGCTCTAATTTTAGACAGGACATTTTGCTGTTGCGCACACTGCGTCGCCTGCGCTGCCCCAACGTTCTTTTGTGGATCCCCGTAAGTCCCTCATTAGCATATTTGACTAGCAAATCAATGGTCTGTCTAGCGCACTTTTGCGCGGACGGATGCGCCAGTCTAACGAAATTACGCGGGACAAAAAAAAGTAGATTTTTTGCGTATCTCGTTCTGGGGATGCCGTGCATCAAAACGCACGCGCACATTTCGACTTACGCACGCGCATCTCCTGTTGCGCAGGCGTAATCGCTCTGTGAATCTGGGCCTATAACTTTTGCACAAACCAATCAATATACGCTTATGGGTTTTATTTTTTCAACAAAAATATGTAGCAGAATACATTATTGGCTTAAATTTATGCCAAAAAAATGAATAAAAAAAAAATTAGGATATGTTTTAGAGCAGAATGTAAAAAATGTTTTTATCAAAATTGTCCGTCTTTTTTTGTTTATAGCACAACAGTTTTTAAATTCAGTGGTGATCAATCACCACCAAAAACAGCTTTATTTGTGGAGAAAAAAATTAAAACTTTATTTGGGTACAGTGTTGCATGACTGTGCAATTGCCATTTAAAGTAACATAGTGCCATATCGCAAAAAATGGCCTGGTCAAAAAGAGGGATAAATCTTCAGGATGTCAAGTGGTTAAACATACAAAACAAAACTAAATGTGCATGTATTCGAGAGATACATTGGGCCAGATTCACAAAGCACTTAAGCCGGCGTTTCAAGAGATGCGCGGCGTAATTCTAAATATGCGCCTGCGTATCTATGCGCCGTATCCCCAAAACAATATACGCCTGAAATCTAGAATTTTTCGACCGACGTAATTTCGATATACCGACGCATCGTGCGCGCAAAAATGCGCTAGACACACCATTGATTTGCTAGGCAAATATGCAAATGAGGGAGATACGGCGATCCACAAAAGTAAGTTTGTGCGGCGCAGGCTACGCACTGTGCGCATCAGCTGCACGTCCGGTCTAAATATAGAAGCAGGTTTAAAATTAGACAATCCGTCTACATTTCAGCTAAAGCAACATCGTTTAGGGACGAGCTGAGCAGCCACACTTGCAGGACAACAATCTGTATGCCAACATGCCAGGGGCATCCTTGCTCATAGCTATACTACTGACTTTAGATGAGTGCAGAAGGAGGAGGGCACGGAGGAGGGCACGGAGGAGGGCACGGGAGAGGATATACCGCACACGCATAGACCTCTTTGGCATGAGTGATTCTGAGGTGTGTCGCATCTTCAGATTCACCCCTGCTGCCATCATGGAATTAACCACAACCCTGCAGGAGGACATCGCCAGCCCAACACACCGCTCACATGCAGTGCAGCCACTGGTCAAGGTCCTGGCAACACTCCATTTCCTTGCCAGTGGCTCTTTTCAAAGAACAAGTGGAGTGGTGGCTGGGATGTCACAATCCTCCATGAGCAGATGTGTGCACCAGGTTATCCCTGCAATTCTCAGACGCATGGCCAACCAAATCATCAAACCCACCCAGGAGGACCTGCGGCTGAAGGCAATGACAGATTTCTACAGAATTGTCAGATTCCCACGCACCGTGGGGGTCATTGATTGCACACATGTGGCACTCCAGCCCCTCTGTGAGACAGAGCACATATACCGCAATCGGAAGCATTGGCATTCCATCAACGTACAGGTCATAGTCGATGCCAAATGCCTCATATGGCACGTCCGTGCCAAACACCCCGAATCCAGCCATGACAGCTACATATACAATCAGAGCCCCATCCCAATGGAATTCGAACAGAACATGTATCGGGACAGCTGGCCGGTTGGTGAGTGACATGGGAGTCAGGCATGACTGCCCCCCCCCATGATGCAGAAATCACAAGGGGCACACGCACTACTAACATCCTCCTGTCTTTTCCCTTCCAGGTGACTCTGCATATGCACTGGGACCCCATCTCATGACTCCTATCCAGAACACTAAACCCCAGGAGAGGAAAGATACAATGAAGCACACGCCAAAACCCGTGCAGTGGTGGAGCGCACCTTTGGCCTCCTGAAGTCATGTTTCCGATGCCTGGATAAGTCTGGGGGTACCCTGTTGTATTCCCCAAACTTTGTTTGCCAGATCATCGGTGCATGTTGCATGCTGCACAACTTCGCAGAAAGAAAGGGCCTGGAGATTGACATAAGTGATGACCTGACCCCCAAACCAGACAATCCCCCCCTAACCGAGGCTCCCCCGTCTTCTGAGGGAAGAGCAGCCAGGAGACAGTTCGCATTAGGCATCTTTGCACGTTAAACACACACATTAATCATGGCACAATGAGAATGCATGCATGCACACAGCACTGTGGTCCCTAGCACACACATCCCACATCCTCATCACATTGGATTAGCACAAGCCCACCATGCAGGACTTGTGAGCAGCAACGCCACGCCACGGCTCCAATTATGTCACTGTACATTCATACACCGATCACACGGACCTGGGGATCACTTCTCCCTGGTCCTGGGGAACCCTTCTCCACCACAAATGAGGGTGACACCCCTTTTCCAGCAGGAATGTCACCCCCACATTCCAAAATCATTCACAAACAGGAAAAAAAAAGAAAAACAAAAAATGCCCCAAAAAAAAAATGCCCAGCAAAAAAAATAAAAAATCAGATAAGAGAAAAAAACTACCGCCGCTGGCGTGACCCACGCCTGGGGCGGCCACGACCACGGCCCCGGCTCCTCAGGGGAGACTCATGGGGGGGGGAATCCGGGGAAGGAGGAGCATCCCCTGGTCTCTGCCCACCTAGCGGCCTGCCCTCCAAGGCCACGGCAACGAGTCAGGCTAGCATTGAGTGTTGCCGTATTGGCCTGGATAGCCTGGGTGAGGGCCCGCACATCCTGACTGAGGGCCCGCACATCCTGACCAATGCCTGCTGTGGTAGCCTGCATTTCATTTTGGCAATTGATCTGAGCCAGGGAGTTGCAGGCCATGTCCCCAACTGAATCCTTTATGGAGGACAGGCTCTCCTCCATCCGACCCAAAGTCTGGCTGACCTGTCCCAGATGGCGGGTCTGAAGGGCCTGGTCCCTTCTCAGATTGGCAGGCAGAACCTCGGCCACCCCCCTGGTCTTCTGTGTCGCCTTCCTGCCTCCAGATGAGGCTTGTGGCTGGGGAGAAGGGGAGCCCCTTGGGAGGGGAGCCCTGTTGGGGGAGGAGTGGGAGGGGCTACCCCTGATGGAGGCCTGGCTGCTGCCAGCCATAGGGCAAGACTCCTCCAAAAGTAACATGAAGTCATTCCCTGACATGACCTCCTCCTCCAAATCAAACTCCTCCTTCTCAACCCCCTCAGAGGACTCCGGCCTTGTCTGGGGGTCTTCCTCAGACTGTTGTCCCGGGGATGGTGCAGACAGGCCAGATGGCCCAGCACCCTCCTGCACATCTGTGGATGACACAAAACATTCACAGGTTGGAGGATCCACACACTTGCCACATATTCCCTCCCCCCCCCCCACACATGCTACACACCAAATAGAAAAAAAAAAAACTTACCTGTCCTCACAGCCTCCTCATTGGAATCAAAGCCAGGCAGCCCCTCCACTTGCTGCCTGTTGAAGGTCTGGGCCACTGCACGCTCCTCCTCAGTCAGCCTAACAGGGCATGGTGGCCCCCCCAGTGCCCCTGGCATGTGCTGCAATCTTGCCCAGCTTCACACGGACCACACGCCGGAGATCATTGATCTTCTTTTGGATCCCCTGACGTGTCCGGGTCTCCCCCCCTGCAAAATCTGAGCCTTCCTGGCCGGGGGGGTGTTGGCACTCTCAGAGCCGTGCAGGAATCGCCCATATAGGGTAATGGCCCTGCCAATAATTTCCTTCTCCTGCAAGGAAAAATTTAACTTTCGCTTCCTCTCACTCATGTTCACACAACAACTCTCTCAAAAACAATCACCAAAAATCACTCTCAAAAACACTATCCAAAACAGTCACCAAATATCTCAAAGACACGTCACAAACCAACAAACGCTAACAAACAACAGAACAAAAGCAAATGGATGTACTTTTGCAAAGGAAGGGCGTTTCTCTCGGTCTATTTAAGCACTGTGCGTAGCTCACTAAGTTGACCGGGTCTAGTTCCAATCTCACTGATTGCGCCGTGCCGAGTTGTGAGCATGTGCAGAGAGGTACTGACCATAGCCTGCTTAATGTGCGAATGCGCAATCCGGCCGGCCCTTCATTTGCATGGGGTCACGGCTCATTTCAATGGAACACGCCCACGTCCTTCCCAATTTGAATTACAACCTTCATACCCCTCGAAATTACGTTGCACCGGCGCAAATTTCTGCGCAAATACTACGAGGATACCGTACTTGTGCCTCTAAATTGAGCCGGTCTAACGTAAAGGAGATGCGCTACGCCAGTTAATATATGCGCCAAACAATCTGGCCCATTGTTTTTTTGTTTTCAATTTGGATGCTTAGACCTCATGCACACTGCTGTTGATAAACGGACGTTTAGGAACAGTTGGGCTTTTTTTTAGGCTACCCCTGAACTCTCCTCTATGTTATCTTATCAGTACATTTACACTGAGTCGTTTATAGTCATTTCCAGGCAGTTAGAAGCATTTTTTGGAAAGTAAAAAAAATGCGTTCAGGACAGGTGTTCAGAGGCAATTGAAACGCCAAATGCCTGTAACAGTTTGTAAACGCGTGTAAGCACGGTAACTCGTGTTTCGTTTATAGGTGTTTTTAACAGAGATACATTTCTGACTATTTGCAAGGCAAAAAACTCTTCTAGATGCAAACGCGTCTGAATGCGCCTGAACGCGGCATGTAAACACAGAACAATGGACGTTTGTTGGTTACTAGCTATCAAGTTCCATCGCTCAGGGGAGGTTTTAAAACGTCCCGTGTACATGAAGTCTTATACTGTTTGAGGGGAGATGTCCCATGGCACTAATTTCCCAAAATTCTAATCACATGGAGAGCTCTGTTCCTTGCTGTGGTATCCGTTTGAGTCCTGCCACTATTTTAAAATGGTGTACCATATTTCAAATAGCGCTGGAGCCACTAGCTGTTACTGATAGCTGGGGTCCATATTAAGCCCAGGAGCTGATATAATCAACTTATGAGCTTCCAATGCTTCTCTGGATCGCTCCATAGGAGCACACTGAAGCAGCAAATGTAAACACTATGCTTCCCTGTTGTGTTTACATCAGGAGTGTAGTGACGTTACAAGTGATGTCATGGCACTTCCTGTTAGTACAAGGGGCATAGGCATTTGCAGCTCTTTCCTAACACTCCCAACAGCAGCAGATCATTTCTATAAAATCTATTGCTGGCTGTTTACAGCCAGCAATAGATCACTATAAGAAATTATCTGCTACTGCACGGCTGCATTGGTGGCAAAATTCAGACATAGACCACATCAAGAAAAACTAAAGTAAAAAAAATAATAATAATACATTAGGGTAGACTAAAAAACCTAAAAGATAAAATGTGTGGAACAGAGACATCTCCAAAATAAACAAATCACTCTGGGACTGGGATTTAGAAAAAAAAAGGCTTTGGTACTCAATTGGTTAACATAGTACCTATTTTTCATTCCTGTATGCTAAAAGATAATAGTGGTATATTTTGTTACATTCTTCAATTTCTCAATATAAACAAATACAAAAAATACAAAAATGTATGATTTTTTATATTGTATGTATATATATATATATACAGTGCGGAAAATAAGTATTTGAACACCCTGCTATTTTGCAAGTTCTCCCACTTGGAAATCATGGAGGGGTCTAAAATTGTCATCGTAGGTGCATGTCCACTGTGAGAGACATAATCAAAAAAAATAATTCCAGAAATCACAATGTATGATTTTTTTAACTATTTATTTGTATGATACAGCTGCAAAGAAGTATTTGAACACCTGAGAAAATCAATGTTAATATTTGGTACAGTAGCCTTTGTTTGCAATTACAGAGGTCAAACGTTTCTTGTAGTTTTTCACCAGGTTTGCACACACTGGAGGAGGGATTTTGGCCCACTCCTCCACACAGATCTTCTCTAGATCAGTCAGGTTTCTGGGCTGTCGCTGAGAAACACGGAGTTTGAGCTCCCTCCAAAGATTCTCTATTGGGTTTAGGTCTGGAGACTGGCTAGGCCACGCCAGAACCTTGATATGCTTCTTACAGAGCCACTCCTTGGTTATCCTGGCTGTGTGCTTCGGGTCATTGTCATGTTGGAAGACCCAGCCTCGACCCATCTTCAAAGCTCTAACTGAGGGAAGGGGGTTGTTGCCCAAAATCTCGCAATACATGGCTCCGGTCATCCTCTCCTTAATACAGTGCAGTCGTCCTGTCCCATGTGCAGAAAAACACCCCCAAAGCATGATGCTACCACCCCCATGCTTCACAGTAGGGATGGTGTTCTTGGGATGGTACTCATCATTCTTCTTCCTCCAAACACGGTTAGTGGAATTTTGACCAAAAAGTTCTATTTTGGTCTCATCTGACCACATGACTTTCTCCCATGACTCCTCTGGATCATCCGAATGGTCATTGGCAAACTTAAGACGGGCCTTGACATGTGCTGGTTTAAGCAGGGGAACCTTCCGTGCCATGCATGATTTCAAACCATGACGTCTTAGTGTATTACCAACAGTAACCTTGGAAACGGTGGTCCCAGCTCTTTTCAGGTCATTGACCAGCTCCTCCCGTGTAGTTCTGGGCTGATTTCTCACCTTTCTTAGGATCATTGAGACCCCACGAGGTGAGATTTTGCATGGAGCCCCAGTCCGAGGGTGATTGACAGTCATGTTTAGCTTCTTCCATTTTCTAATGATTGCTCCAACAGTGGACCTTTTTTCACCAAGCTGCTTGGCAATTTTCCCGTAGCCCTTTCCAGCCTTGTGGAGGTGTACAATTTTGTCTCTAGTGTCTTTGGACAGCTCTTTGGTCTTGGCCATGTTAGTAGTTGGATTCTTACTGATTGTATGGGGTGGACAGGTGTCTTTATGCAGCTAATGACCTCAAACAGGTGCATCTAATTT
The DNA here is from genome assembly GCA_029574335.1 of Rana kukunoris. Classification (NCBI taxonomy): domain Eukaryota; kingdom Metazoa; phylum Chordata; class Amphibia; order Anura; family Ranidae; genus Rana; species Rana kukunoris. The sequence goes on along the minus strand of CM056055.1, from coordinate 187,148,464 downwards.
AGGATAATAAATGGAGTGGAGGTGGACATTTTAAAGGCACACTAACAGGTCTTTGAGAGTCAGAATTCTAGCTGATAGACAGGTGTTCAAATACTTCTTTGCAGCTGTATCATACAAATAAATAGTTAAAAAATCATAAATTGTGATTTCTGGAATTTTTTATTTTTTTGATTATGTCTCTCACAGTGGACATGCACCTACGATGACAATTTCAGACCCCTCCATGATTTCCAAGTAGGAGAACTTGCAAAATAGCAGGGTGTTCAAATACTTATTTTCCGCACTGTATATATATATATATATATTGTAGCAGAGCATCCCAGAGAGAGCCTGGGAAAGTCCAGTTCGGGGTTTATACCTCTCCCAGGCTCCTCTCTTACACGTTCAGGGATCTCTGATCCCTGATCCAGGTCAGGTGTTGGCCCTCTCCCCCAGGCCAATTTAAGCTCACCTGAGCTAACAGCCATTGCTCTGTCCTGGGAAACAGTGTGAATCTGTGAGAGCAAGGAGGCTGCTGGAAAACTGGTGAGAAGTGTGTGTTTGAGCTAACAAGCGGTAGGCTTGTTTAGCTTAGTAGTTAGGACCTGCTTAACGTGTAGTTAGAGCCGAGACACGGCTAGGTGTTTGTTTGACTATTTTTGTTTTGTTTTCTGCACACTGTACAGCACCTGTAAATAGACTTTGTATAGCACCAATAAACATCCCACTGTTGTTCACTGATCCGATGGACTTTGGTATCTGTGCTGGCTCATCCCAGGGAGCTTTTGTACCCGCTACCTATCCCCAGCTTACATATGGTGGAGGCTGCGATCAGCAATAGTAAGTTACTATTTAAAAAGCCAGTACCTAAAGTGACAACATGGAGGAAATCCTCAAACAAATGGTGCTATTCAATGCTGCACAACAGCAAGCAAACGCTGCACAACAGCAAACTAATGTTGCGCTGCAGCAAGCCAACGCTATCGCACAGGAGCAATCGCAGAGGCAGATTAGTGCTGTACAGGAGCAATCGCAGAGGCTGTTTGAACAGCTTGCCACTGCTGCAGAAGCGGATAGGAAAACCCTGACTAAAGTTGCAGAAACGCTAGCACAGTGGGCACCTGCGGAAATCAAGGATATTAGAGACAAGCCTTCAGCCATCCATGTGGCTCGCTTTCTGTCAAAAATGACTACGGATGATGATCCAGAGGCCTTCCTGCTAACATTTGAACGGACCGCTGAGAGGGAAGATTGGCCTAAAACCAAGTGGGCAGGACTGATCGCCCCCTTACTTTCTGGTGAATCGCAGAAGGCCTACTATGATCTGGAGTCGGCAGAAGCGGGAGACTATGAAAAGGTCAAGCAGGAAATTCTGGCGCGACTCGGTGTCACCTTGGCCGTTCGAGCCCAACGGGTCCACAGCTGGTTCTTCCAAATTGAGAGGCCCCCAAGATCGCAGATGTTCGACCTAATCCACCTGGTGAGAAAATGGCTACAGCCGGAGTCCCTGTCTGCGCCACAAATAGTGGAGCGTGTGGTCATGGACCAGTTCCTGAGGTCACTCCCAATTCCCCTGCAGAGGTGGGTGAGTCAAGGGGACCCCAAGTCGGCAGATAACTTGGTGGAACTAGTCGAAAGGTACTTTGCTGCAGAGAACCTGGTCACCACCCCAACAGCCGCACGGACTTTCCACCCAAAGCCACGGTCTCCCCAGGCAACCGGTAAGACTGTTCCAGGGGAAGTGGGTGGTAAGCATGGCAAGGAAATAGGGGGGAGGATCTTTGGTGCCAGGACTGAAGTTTGGCGTCCCAAGCAAGGGAAACCACTGCCTGTCAGCAAACCAACTTGGGGAAACATCAGGTGTTTTCGTTGCCAAGAGCTGGGACATGTTGCAGCAAATTGTCCTTTGACTGATGAACCAATGCAGTGTGATCTGTCTATTAGAAGGCAGTCTATGTTTGCTGCTGTTTCATGCGCTGCAGTGCCAAATGTGGGGAAACACATGTATCACATGACTGTTAATGATAAGCCTATTACGGCCTTACTGGACTCTGGAAGTCTAGTTACTTTGGTTACAGCTGAGATAGTTAAAACTGTGAATTTTCATGAAAAAAAAGTTGCTGTGATCTGTGTACATGGGGATATCCGGGAGTATCCTATAGCCACAGTTCAGTTTAAAACTGGCTTAGGTACGGTGTCCCATGCGGTCGGACTTGTGCCCCACTTGGTGCATGAGGCCATCATTGGTAGGGACTTCCCTAAGTTTTGGGAGCTGTGGGATCGTCCCGACCCGGTGGCAGTACCTAACTCAGTCGCAGAGCCAGAGCTCCTGGCTACTTCCGATATTGTGGGTTCAGGGGACTCATCTCAGGGCTCTCCGAGTTTTCCTTTCTCGGTTATGGCAGGGGAGCTGGAGGAGCCTGAGGAAGTCCCCACAACGAGTAGAGCCGGACAGCCGTCTGCTGACTCGGAGCCTACGTTGGAGTTTACTGACCTCAATGTGCACAAGGAAAATTTTGGTACTGAGCAGAGAAAAGACCCTACCCTTGCCAGGGCCTGGGAAAATGTAATGGTGATTAACGATGTACCTGTTGAACCAGGGGATAGGCCCTGTTTTCCTTATTTCAGCAGCAATGATGATTTACTGTATCGTGTATGTAAAAAGAATGATGAAGTTATTGAACAGTTGGTGGTCCCTAAGCCTTATAGAAGGGTGGTGTTGGAACTTGCCCATGGGCACTTGCTAGGAGGCCATTTAGGGGTTGAGAAAACCACTGAAAGAGTGTTGCGCAGGTTTTACTGGCCGGGGATACAGAAAAATATTGAAAATTATTGTCAATCCTGTCCGGTGTGTCAGATGTCAGCCCCCCAGCCCCACTTCCGAAGTCCTTTAGTGCCCTTGCCCATTATTGAAGTGCCCTTCGAGAGGATTGCCATGGACCTTGTGGGTCCGCTCCCCAAATCCGCCCGTGGTCATCAGCATATCCTTGTGATGATGGATTACGCTACCCGTTATCCTGAGGCCGTTCCCTTACGCGCCGCGTCTGCTAAAAACATTGCCAAAGAGCTGTTTATGGTGTTCAGTCGGGTTGGCATCCCTAAAGAAATCCTTACAGACCAGGGTACCCCATTTATGTCACGGATAACTAGGGAGCTGTGCAAGTTATTTAAGGTGACGCAGTTGCGAACCTCTGTGTATCATCCGCAAACAGATGGCTTGGTGGAACGTTTTAATAAGACGTTAAAGGGCATGTTAAAAAAGGTTGTTGACAAAGATGGGAAAGACTGGGACTTCCTGATACCGTACCTGATGTTTGCTATCAGGGAGGTTCCCCAGTCCTCTACAGGGTACTCTCCATTTGAGTTGCTTTACGGGAGACACCCTCGGGGACTCTTGGACATAGCCAAGGAAACTTGGGAGGGGGAACAGACACCTCACAAAAGCATAATTGAGCATATCGCTCAAATGCAGGACAGGATTGCAGCAGTAATACCAGTGGTGAAAGAACATTTACTACAGGCACAAGCAGCCCAACAGAGAATATACAACCGGGGGGCCCAACTCCGTGTTTTCTCACCGGGTGACAGGGTCCTCGTATTAGTTCCCACTGTTGAGAGCAAGTTCCTGGCTAAGTGGCAGGGCCCCTTTGAAGTAATTGAAAGAGTTGGGGAAGTCAATTACAAGGTGTATCAACCAGGTAAAAGGAAGCCGGAACAGATTTACCACGTAAACCTGTTAAAGCCCTGGAAGGATAGACTGGCGTTAACTGCAAGGTCCCTACCGGTAACGCCTAAGGGTACTGAATCCCCTCTGATCCCTGAGGTCACGATTCCAGACACCCTGTCATTTTCCCAAAAACAGGAAGCTAGAGAGTTCCTGATAAGGAATAGAGAGAAATTTTCAGAGTTGCCTGGCACGACTTCAGCGGTTCAGCATGATATTGTTACTGAACCTGGGGTCCGTGTCAAGCTCAAACCGTACCGAATTCCTGAAGCGAGGAGAAAGGACATCAGTGCTGAAGTTAAAAGAATGTTGGAGCTAGATGTCATTGAGGAATCCAATAGTGATTGGTCGAGCCCCATCGTGTTAGTCCCAAAACCGGATGGCACCTGGAGGTTCTGTAATGACTTCAGGAAGCTTAATGCAGTGACAAAGTTTGACACGTACCCAATGCCCAGGGTAGATGAACTTATAGACCGACTGGGCAAGGCCCGTTATCTGACCACTTTGGACTTGACCAAAGGATATTGGCAAATACCCCTGACTAATAGTGCCAAAGAAAAGACTGCGTTTGTGACCCCGGAGGGATCATTCCAGTATAAGAAAATGCCTTTTGGGTTGCAAAATGCCCCTGCAACCTTTCAGAGGGCCATGGACAGGACCCTAAGACCACACCAGCAGTATGCTGCAGCTTATTTAGATGACATAGTGGTGCATAGCACTGACTGGGAGTCTCACTTGCCCCGTGTCCAAGCTGTCCTTGATTCCCTCTTCAAGGAAGGTTTTACGGCAAATCCCAAAAAATGTGCCATTGGTTTGGAGGAAGCCAAGTATTTGGGCTACACTATTGGCCGTGGAGTTATTAAACCCCAAGTGAATAAAGTAGAAGCCATCCAGGAGTGGCCACGTCCTGCAAACAAGAAGCAGGTCAGGGCCTTTCTTGGCATTGCGGGATATTATAGAAGGTTTATTCCAAATTTTGCCACTATAGCTGCCCCACTGACAGACCTGACGAAAGGGAAAGACTCCGTAATGATAAAATGGTCCCCAGTAGCAGAAGAATCTTTCCAAGTCCTGAAGAAGGCTCTTTGTGCACAGCCAGTGCTATACTCCCCCCGATTTCTCCAAAGATTTTTTGGTTCAGACAGATGCCTCTGATGTAGGTATCGGGGCAGTACTATCACAGGTATACAATGGGGAAGAACACCCTGTGGTCTACCTAAGCAGAAAGCTCAATGATCATGAGAAAAAATATGCAGTCATTGAAAAGGAATGTTTAGCCATAAAGTGGGCCGTGGACGCACTCAGGTACTACCTGTTAGGGCGCCAGTTTGAGCTAATAACTGACCATGCTCCCCTGAAATGGATGGCCCAAAAGAAGGAGACTAATAGGCGGGTGAACCGGTGGTTTTTGGCCCTCCAGGATTATTCCTTTTCGGTAAAACACAGGCCAGGTGTTGAGATGGGAAATGTAGATGCCCTGTCCCGTGTTCACTCCTGTTGGGCTACAGGTGTTCCAACCCTGGGGTTGAAACAAGAGGGGAGGGTGTGTAGCAGAGCATCCCAGAGAGAGCCTGGGAAAGTCCAGTTCGGGGTTTATACCTCTCCCAGGCTCCTCTCTTACACGTTCAGGGATCTCTGATCCCTGATCCAGGTCAGGTGTTGGCCCTCTCCCCCAGGCCAATTTAAGCTCACCTGAGCTAACAGCCATTGCTCTGTCCTGGGAAACAGTGTGAATCTGTGAGAGCAAGGAGGCTGCTGGAAAACTGGTGAGAAGTGTGTGTTTGAGCTAACAAGCGGTAGGCTTGTTTAGCTTAGTAGTTAGGACCTGCTTAACGTGTAGTTAGAGCCGAGACACGGCTAGGTGTTTGTTTGACTATTTTTGTTTTGTTTTCTGCACACTGTACAGCACCTGTAAATAGACTTTGTATAGCACCAATAAACATCCCACTGTTGTTCACTGATCCGATGGACTTTGGTATCTGTGCTGGCTCATCCCAGGGAGCTTTTGTACCCGCTACCTATCCCCAGCTTACAAATATATATATATATATATATATATATATATATATATAAATGATCTCTCTCTCTCTCTCTCTCTCTCTCTCTATATATATATATTGCAAACACCCCAGAGAATAAAATGGGGTCTTTGCAATATTTTATGTCACACGGTACGCATTGGTCTTTCAAACACAATTTTTGATCTTACACAGATTAAATAGATAAATAGATAACACTTATCATCTCCATCTATTTCACATAAAAACTGTTATCTTTAATATAAGAAAGAGCTCTCAATGTACCCTGCATTGTCTCAGACGAACACCTAGTTATTTATTTTTGTTTACATTTTTTTTAATATGACTGACTTACAAAATGAACATGTTTTATAGATGTTAATATGGAAACCTGTCATTTCCATTTTTTTAAATGTATTTCTATTATGATATAGTCAGATTCAAAGTCAACAGTCTTTTGACATAGATCCACGTTTGTTTCAAGGCCAACGTTGATGCCTATTCTACCACTTAGTCTTTATTGTATCTACATTTTATTTGTCTCTGTTTCTACCAATGTGGATTTTTTTTGGAAAATATCAAAAAAAAAATGTTAACATGGAAAAATTTCTCTTTTCCAGGCAAAGTAAAATATTTGCTCCAATCCCCACCAAGCAGCATATAGTTACTTTTCTTTCATTCTTCCACCAATCACAAAGAAAATTATTATTATTATGATTATTATAAGGGGGAAAAATATAAGTATGTGCTGATGGGGAGGTCTGCATTAATGTGACCTGTTGCATGGACAAAACACAGATTCCCTTTGCATAAATACATTTTTAAAAAATCAACAGAACTCAAGCTCAGCGCCCTCACTGCTGTATTTGCGGCATTACTAGTAACAGAACGTCCTGTTTGATTTCCCATGGATTTGTAGAACTACAGCTCCACTATGCTTCTTGCATTGGATAAAACTCCTGGACTGACATCACCACCCAGCGTCACATTCACCTGAAAAAAATGCCTGAAAATCAATTTATAAGTGGTCCTATCACTCCGCTCAATATCTGTCAGGAATCATAAACCAGGCAGAGACAAAAAATGCACTAAAAATCAAACATTTAATGTAAAATAATAAATAACACAGATCAAGAACTTTGTCAAAAACAGAAGCCAGGGGGGCGTGTCCTGATGTGAACAGAGGCGGACGTGTTTCTGGGGAGCTCCGGCAATCCTACCTGAATCCGTAGCCATCCTTGCTCCTATTTGTTTGGAACAGGCCATCATCGCTGTTAGCCAGTCTCCCTTGGTCCCCTGCAGTGCCCTGGACCAGCATTTGTGGCGAATCCGCTGGTGATCATCTGCCCAGCTCGGCTCCTTCCTCCCGTGGCCGCCGCCATCTTGCCGCCGGGCGTCTCCTGGGCCTCTGAGGGTAAGAAGAACCATCCTCCTTGTCCAGCGCGCCCACCCGCCTGCCTACCTGGGCCCGGAGGTCAGACTGGCCGTTGGAAGAATCCGCTGAAGCCGCTGAACGATCCGGCTCGCTGCGGCCTAGTCAGGCCTGTGAGGCGCCGACCTTTCCTGCGCTGCCGTCCCGCGTTGGGGAGCCGCGGCGGGAGGCGGCCGACTTTCGGGTCCCGGGAGCGCTGTGCCTGCCCATCCGTCTGGCCACCACTGCTTGGACTGCTGCGGCCTGGTGTGTCGGTGGTCGTCTGCCCGGATCGTCCCTGTCCCTGTCCTCCCGCGGCCGCCGCCATCTTGCTGCTGTGTGTCTCGGCCTGTCTGGAAGTGGGGAGAGCCGTCCATCATCTCCTGTGTGCCCATCCATCTGCCTACTCGGGTCCGGAGGCCTGTCTGTCTATTGGGGGTATCTGCTGAAACGATCCGGCTCGGTGTGGCTTGGCGAGGCCTGCGGAGCACCCCACTTTCCTATACTACTGTCCCGTGCGTGGAGGCTGCTGCAGGGATTAGCTAAACTGCCAGTCCCCAGATCCTCTACACCTGGCCAACGCTGCTGCCTGGTGTGCTGTCAGGAACTACCAAGGGTACTATCAAGGAGCCTACAGCTACAGCTACCAGGCGCATGCTTCTACTCCTCTATCCTGGGCCCCCCTCCCTCCTCGCACCTCAGGCCTTGTCCACCCGTTAACCTGTCGGCGGTGTGTCTGCTGCTGACTGCCCTGTGCCTGGAGATCTCCTGTGGTGTGGCTTGTTGCGGCCAGCTTGGATAAGCCTCCTGCTGCTCCTCTGGACACGGCCATCCATCCTCCGCTGGTGTCCCTCCTGCATCCCATCAAATGTCCCCCCCCAAAAGAGGAAAGGGGAACACCAGAACCGTTAAGCCCAACACGTTACTGCAAGTGTCGTCGCCCTCTTCTCCGCAAACGAACCCCACCCTAGTTGGGCGTATACGGGCCCTGCTGGCCGATCTGGAAATGGATTCCAACGAGGCCCCGGCGACAGAGGGAATGCCCCTGCCGTCCCAGGACAGCACGGCTACTATCCTGGCTGCAATCGAGCGGAGCAGGACTTCGCTGCTGGTGCGCATTGATCACCTCGCTGAGGAGTGCAACTTCATACGAAATGACCTGGATAAGATAAGAGGGAGAATGTCCGAAACTGAATCCAGAGTGTCGGCTACCGAAGACCTCACGGCTACTCATACCGCCTCCATTACCGAGCTCCAACGCACAGTTCAGTCTCTTGTCGCGAAATCGGATGATGCCGAGAACAGGCTGCGGCGCAACAACGTCAGAGTCCTGGGTCTGCCTGAGGGAGAGGAGGGGGACCATCCAGCGGTGTTTGCAGAAGAGTTTTTTAAGAACCTCCTGGGCTTTACTGATGTTCCTCCTACTTACGTGGTCGAGAGGGCCCATCGGGTGCCCACGGGCCGAGCCATTCCCGGAAATATCCCCAGGCCTTTCTTGGTCCGCTTCCTTAACTTCCGAGACAGAGATAAGATTCTCTCTGAAGCCCGCAAACACTCCACTCTCAAATATGGCAACACCTCAGTTCTTCTTTTTCCGGACTTCTCGGCCGAACTGCAGAGGAAGAGAAAGACCTTTACTGATGTCCGCAGGCGTCTCAGGGAAAAGGACATTAAATACAGCATGCTCTATCCTAGCCGCCTGCGTGTCCAACACGGCGGATCAGTCCGCTTCTTTGATACCCCATCGGATGCTGATGTCTGGCTGACCACCCTGCGCTGAGGAACTTCTCCACTACTCTGCTGGATCCAAGCGTTTTTTTTTTTTTTTTTTTTACATCCTAGTTTGCTACGTCCGAACTTATTCCTTCTATGAGGCCGGAGTTACACCCAGAAGTACCTCTGCGGACAGTACTCGACCCCCCCCCCAGTTTTGTTTTGTTTTTCTCTTTCTAGGAGTGGAGGTTCCGGTGTTCGTTCCCTGACTTTGGCTGGAGTACTCAAGTACCCTGGAGGGAAGATTTTACCGTCCCGGACCACAGTCCCGGACTTTCCGGTCCCCCACATTGTGGAAGGATACAACCTCCACCCATTGCCTATTGATACAGGTTGAACTCACGCTGGGGCTGACCCCGGAACTTTGAGCCTTCAGTAGGCATTTCCTGTTAGTAAGTTTAGGGTAAGAACTGCCTTGGTGATAGTTGGGGTTATGCCAGGCGGTAGGGAGTTATATGTATTTTCGGTTGGTTTTCACACCTGCTCCGGTTCCACACCATTTACCTTGTTAAACTATGTAGTCTTCATTCTGCTTGTCTCTTCCGATCACCTCTTTTCTTTCCGGACTCCATGGAAGAATGCATCGCTTGGCCCACTTCTACAAAGGGCCCTCGGTAAGGACATGTATGTGTATTGCCTGGTACTGCTCCTACTGTTACCTTGCTTTGCTATTATAAATGGGTGTAGAGTTAAAGTTGATATCTTGGAATATTAGGGGTCTGAATGACAAGATGAAACGGTCGCTATTGTTTAAATATTTGCAGTCTCATAAACCTCATATTTTGTTCCTCCAAGAAACTCACCTGACAGGCAGTAAGATCCTAGCACTCAAACGGGCATGGGTTAAGCAGGGATTTCATGCCACTTATTCCTCCTACGCCAGGGGCGTGACTATTCTGCTAAACAAGTCGCTCCCCTACTCAGTCGAGCAGGTCTTCATTGATCCAGGGGGTAGGTACCTCATCCTCATTGTTGAACTATATGCACAACGCTGGGCAATAATCAATGTGTATGTCCCTCCCCCGTTTGATCCAGCTATCCTGTACACCGTCCTTACAAAAATAGCTCCCCTACAGGTTCAAAACATTATAGTGGGAGGGGACTTTAACGCCATCCTAGATCACACTTTGGATACTACTAACCCCCTTAGACCTGCCTCCTCTGACTTGGCCCTGTGGGCGGATGCTTTTGGCCTCCAGGAGATCTGGCGGTGGAAGCATCCGGAGGATAGGACGTACTCGTGCGTCTCAGCGACACATAGATCTGGGTCTCGCATTGATTTAATGTTCGGGTCGGTTTCTGCACTGTCTCGTGTAGGGGTGGTTTCCTATCTCCCGGCCGGTCTTTCAGACCATTCGCCGCTGGAGCTGGGCCTGACTCTGGGTACCTCCCGCGAGCCAGGATGTTGGAGGCTGGGGTCCCACTGGATAGATAATCCTCAAGTTCAAGAATTGGTTGAGCCCAGGCTGGCAGAATACTGGGCGACGAACGAGGGGTCTGCTCCCCTTGGGGTGGTCTGGGAGGCGGGCAAGGCTCATGCTCGAGGTGAATATATCTCCTCTATTAAAACGGTGCGGGCTGGGTTTGCGGCCCGGACCACCCAATTGGAGCAGAATGAGGGGAAGGCGTTGGAACTCTTTTCGGGACATCCCGCGCCCGAGAATTATTCTAACCTGGCTCGGGCGAGAAGGGAGTTGAAGCTTCACTACGTATCGTTGGTACACTCTGATGCGAGACAGCTGGCCGCCAAGCTTTTTGAGTCAGGGGATAAGAATGGCAAGCTCCTGGCCAACCTAGTGGCAGAGCCAACGTTTCAGACAGTAATCCCCAGAATCCAGTCTTCCACTGGTGTCCCAGTTACTGACCCCGAAGGTATATTGAATGAATTTCATCTGTTCTACAGCAACCTCTACGATGACCCTTTCTCTGGCGCTGGGTTGGAGGAGCTGGGGGGAATCACCTTACCTCTCCTTTCTGAGGAGGACATGGCGGAGCTAGACAAACCCCTATCACGTCAAGAAATAGAAGATGCAATTTACTCCTTGCCTAATAACAAGTCTCCCGGCCCTGATGGTCTACCCGGGGACTGGTACAAAACACACGCTGCCCTATTGGTCCCTAAACTAACCCAGTTGTTTGCAGACTGCCTCGACTCTGGTAGACTACCGGACAGTATGTATCAGGCCCATATAGTGTTGTTGCCCAAACCAGGGAAAGATCCCAATTGCTGCTCCTCCTATAGACCCATTTCGTTGCTAAACTACGACCTCAAAATACTCACTAAAGTACTAGCCAACAGAATCATGAAGGTCCTACTGTCCCTAGTCAATATAGACCAGACCGGCTTCATGCCCGGTAAATCCACGGACATTAACCTCAGACGTGTCTTTACCCATCTCCAGCTCCCATCTGAAGAAAATGCCTCCCGGGTTATGGTTAGCCTTGATATCGAAAAAGCTTTCGACACAGTTAGATGGTCTTACATGACGCAGGTTCTGGAGAGTTTTGGCTTTGGCCCTACTTTCCGGAAATGGATTGGTTTACTTTACAAGGCCCCTACGGCTCGTATCAAATTGAATGGCAGGCTCTCGCCCTCCTTCCTGATTAGGAGGGGGACGAGGCAGGGGTGTCCTTTGTCCCCGGCATTGTTTGCCCTGGTTATGGAGCCCCTGGCTGAGGCCTTGCGGAGGTCGAGCGAGGTATCTGGCATACGGGTTGGTTCGGTGGTCGAGAAACTGGCATTGTACGCGGATGATTTAATCCTCTTCCTCAGGGACCCTGGTCCCTCGCTAGCCGGGGCACTTCGGCTCCTGGATAGGTTTGCGTCCCTTTCTGGCCTCCGAACCAACTGGAACAAATCGCTCGTACTCCCCATAGATCCTGAGGCGGGGAGATTAAGGGACCCTGCTTCACCTCTGCAGTGGGCTGATTCTATTAGATACTTAGGGATTAACATTTCTTCTAATACCCAGGATTTTCTTAAACTTAATTTGTCCCCGGCGCTGCAGTGGTGTAAATCAAAATTAAAGGCCTGGTCGAACCTCCCATTATCTCTTATAGGGAGAATTAACTTAATTAAAATGAAGCTCCTACCGGTCCTGTTGTATATCCTACGGCATTCTCCGGTCTGGATCCCGAAATCTTTCTTCCAACAGCTAGACTCCTCAGTGGCCTCCTACTTGTGGCAATCGCGACCGGCCAGATTCAGTAAGAAGACTCTGCGCAGGCCATGGACGCAGGGGGACTCGCCTGCCCTGACTTTCACACATACTACTTGGCAGCAATGCTCACCCATGCACACAACTGGCTGGTATCGGACGATACTAATGCGTCAGTCGTTCTGGAGGCAGCCCACTTGGGGTCTTTTGAGGCCCTTCGCAATGCCCTTTATAGGGGTTTGGGGGTTCGCCTGTGATTCTGACAACGGCTATGAAAGCGGTTATCAAAGCATGGCATGTGGTAGTGATCAAACCTAATTTGGCGAAGGCCAGATGGTCCCCCAATACGCCACTCTGGTGTAACCCAAGGCTACAGGAATTTCACTCCCTGCAGGATCCAGGACTGTGGGCTGGTAGAGGCATCAGGTATCTGAGGGATATATGCGACGAGCTGGGTCTGTTTACATTTGATAGGCTTAAAAATAAATTCCAACTTCCGAACTCCTTCTTCTTCAGATTCCTGCAGCTCCGCCACGCCTTTGATTCACAGTTTAGATCACTCCGCCTTCGGCTGGACCCCGATGACTTGGAGGTTCTCCTGGTTAAGGTTGATCTCTCCAAGCCATTATCCCAAATTTATCGCGCACTCCTGCCATCTATTCAGGTGGGACTGGATGGTCTCCGCGATACGTGGCGGGCGGAGGCGGGAGAACTGGATGGTGAGGACTGGGAAGATATGTGGGACTATCCATTCCAGCAGCTGGTTGCTACTAGGGACAAATTGATCCAATTCAAGATCCTCCATAGGATCTACTACACGCCCCAGCGCCTACATGGCATTTACCCGACCCTGTCGGCCAGCTGCTGGAGATGCTCTGGTACCCCAGCAGACTTTGCGCACATATTCTGGAATTGCCCCCAAATTATAGACTACTGGAGGGAAGTGACTCAATTTATTCATGGCCTAACCACCATCCCTATTCCCCTAACAGTTAGTGTCTGCATCCTCGGCCTGGTGGAGCAATTGGCACTTGCTAAGGCCACACGCACTCTCATAGGTATCCTTCTTTTTTATGCAAGGAAAGCCATAGTCCTGAGGTGGAAGTCCACTACCCCCCCCACTTCGACTACATGGAAACGGTTGGTCAATGCAACTGTGCCCCTTTACAAGGCGACGTATCTGTCCCGAGGATGCCCTAAAAAGTTCAAAAAAGTCTGGCATCTGTGGATGGACTCAGAATCCACAACAGATGACTGGCCCCCTGGGGAATAATTGCTCAGGTAAACTCCGTTGGTACCTACCTGTAACACTCCGTGTTGAGACCCATATTCTGAGCTAGTTAGGGGAGACAATGTATTGAGGAGGTGACATTTGTAATTACTCCCAAGGGCCCCTGCAGCCACTAACCCAATTACTGCGGAATGGGAGGAGGCTTGACAAGGTGCAATAGCTCCTATTATATTCCTGACATGTGCAATCTGAGAGGTGTCTAGGCAGTGTATAGTTAGGTATGCCTAGTGTAATGGTGTGGAAACTAATGTTCTGTTGTTTTTGTTGTGTTTTCTTACTTTTTTTTTTTTATCTCTGTTCTTTTTTGTGCACGTTGCCACGTGCAATGTTCGGCCGGGGTATGCCCCTACGGTCTTGTTTTGTAACTCACGACTTTAAAAATACCTTAATAAAAACAATTTATAAAAAAAAAAAAAAACAGAAGCCAGGGTTTGGAAGCCAGAGCGGGTAATCAGACAAAACGTGGTCAGGAAACCAGGAGTCAGCGTTGTCAGGAGTCAAAAATCAGGAGCAGGAATCAAAAGAGAAGTCAGCCAGGCCAAGTCATACACAGGAACACAGCAGAAACAGGAGATGTGTACCACGCAAGGCCATGGAGGGAATAGGCAAAGCTGTTTAAATAGCCAAAGGGGGCTGAATGTAGGCTGGACTAGTAAGGCAGGTAATGGTAACCAGGTGAGTCACTGTGGAAACAATGAGTGGCTGGTAATTTACCGACAGCTGAGCAGATTCTCAGCACTGAAAGAAAGGAGCTGCTAGTAAATACTGTAGCAGGAGCCCAGCCCTGACAACATCTTTACATTGCAAAAATGAGAGTGAGAAGTGATGGACAAACAATGGCTGTAGCTATTTAGCTGCAGTCACCATTCAGGTATTCTGACAGCTGGCTGGCAGGGAACACTTTGCCACTTTCCACACTGCACCGCTGACCACTTCTTCACTCCCCACCACTGCACCAAATACCAGTTCCCCACTCCCCACACTGCATCGATGACTCACTCCCCACCACTGCATCAGTGATCAATTCCTCACTCCCCACCATTGCACGGATGAGCATTATTTGACTCCCCATTACTGCACCGAAGACCACTTCTTCACTACCGACACTGCATCGAAGACCACTTCTCTACTCTCCACACTGCATCGAAGACCACTTCTTTACTTCCCACCACTGCACCAAAGACCATTTATTCACTCCCCACACTACATCGAAGACCACTTCTTCATTTCCCATCACTGCATCAATGCCCACTTCTTCACTCCCCACCACTGCACTGATGACCACTTCTTCACTCCCTACCACTGCACCAAAGACCAGTCCCCCACTCCCCACACTGCATCGATGACTCACTCCCCACCACTGCATCAGTGATCAATTTCTCACTCCCCACCATTGCACCAATGAGCATTATTTGACTACCCATTACTGCACCGAAGACCACTTCTTTACTCCCCACACTGCATCGAAGACCACTTCTCCACTTCCCACACTACATCGAAGACCACTTCTACACTCCCCACACTGCAATAAATGACCACTTCTTCACTCCCCACCACTGCACCGAAGACCACTTCTCCACTCCCCACACTGCATCGATGACTCACTCCCCACCACTGCATCAGTGATCAGTTCCTCACTCCCCACCATTGCACGGATGAGCATTATTTGACTCCCCACTACTGCACCGAAGACCACTTCTCCACTCCCCACAGTGCATCGAAGACCACTTCTCTACTCCCCACCACTGCACCGAAGACCACTTCTCCACTCCCCACACTGCATCGAAGACCACTTCTTCACTCCCCACCACTGCACCAAAGACCCTTTCTTCACTCCCCACACTACATCGAAGACCACTTTTTCATTTACCATCACTGCATCAATGCCCGCTTCTTCACTCCCCACCACTGCACCAATCACTACTTCTTCACCCCCCACTACTGCACCGAAGGCCACTTCTCCACTCCCTGCACTGCAGGATGAGCAATATTTCACCCTCCACCATTGCACCGATGACCACTTTTTCACTTCCCATCAATGCATCGATGCCCACTTCTTCATCCCCCCCCCCCTGCTGCACAGATGATGAGTTCTTTACTCCCCAACATTGCACCGAAGACTTCTTCTTCACTCCCCACACTGCACTGATGACCACTTCTTCACTGTAGACACTGCCCTGATGACCACGTCTTTACTCCCCAACACTGCACTGATGACTACTTCTTCATTCTCCACACTGCACTGATGACCACTTCTTCACTCCCCACACTGCAACGGTGCCCACTTCTTCACTCCCCACACTGCAACGGTGCCCACTTCTTCACTCCCACCACTGCACCGGTTTTCAATTCCTCACTCCCCACTACTGCACCGATGCCCACTTCTTCACTCCCCACAACTGCACTGATGACCATTTCTTTACCCCCCCCCCCCCCCTCCACCACTGCATTGGTGATCAATAACTCACTCCCCACCACTGCACCACTGAACATTTCTTCATAATCTGCCTCTACACTGACACGCACTTCTTCACAATATGTCACTTTACCATTGCTCAATTTTTTCTGCTCCACTACAGCACCAACTTGCGCTTCCATATCTATCCCATTCATTAAAACAGGCACACTTTTGCTTTTATCCTGTTTATTAAAAAATGCTGTGTAATGTGTTAGCTCTATTCCACAATTCCACCTTTCCAAGAACAGACACTCTCTTGTTAATTTCCTCTTATTCAGCACACATGACTCAGTAAATATAGCTAAGTTAGTTATTAACTAGCCATTTCCTCCCAATGTATATCCTTTACAGCAATGTCAATGATTTTTGGCATGTGTTCAAGAAACAAGTCATTCTCAGACAGTCCTCATTCCTTATAGCCACCACATTTTTAGCACATTCCTAGCTTTTGTCCTTTTTTTAGATATTTATATATGCTGCAAATATGTAACCAATTATGTCATCCTAATCTAGAATTTTTGTGGTGGAAAAAGGCAAAAATCTCGGTGAAAAATGTTACAGTTTATATTTCACCTCAGTCATAGTATGATAATATGGTAAAAATGAGTGCAAGTATTGGCTAGAGCAGAGTTATAGTTATGCTAGACTGTTGGAATTTATATTTTCTGCTCTAGAATAAAATCATGAAAGGCCTGTCTAATCATATAGAGCTAAAGGATAATTCCACCCTAAATAAAATGAAAGATGAATTATTAACATCTTCCCTCTTCCTCCAATCTCCTTTGCATTTACCAACTGTGCTAGCAATCTACCACCACCCGTGTCTGCCGATGCACTGATCCGTATAGACACATATTGCCAGCAATGGCCACTGAACTGCCACTGAGGAGATGAGCTCCCTCTCCCGTACCATCATCTGGTGGCAGGACAGATGCATTCCTCCATCCAAGCTAATCTTGTGCAGAAACAGGTTCATCAAGGTGAGTCATCACTTGCTGCATCCACCATAAGAGCTGCACTTCCATAGCTGTGGATAGAGGTGGACAAAGCACACTGTTACTCCTCATTGCCGACACTTCAGCCAGGATTTCAAAGCTGTCGGCTGGTATTTCCCAATAGTCCCAGGCACAGGCAGCCCAGTCCAGCTGCTGAGCAGAGTCTAGCAGTTGTGTGTAGGTGATCTCCCAACTCCCATTCCTGAATAGGTAGAAGCTCTTCCTGTGCCCAGAGTACTTCTGAGATGTTCAACATCTGGTCTCTCTACTTCATTATTTCCTCCAAAGGGCATTCCAGATTGCACACAACGTGCATGGACAGCCTCTCGTACAACAGCACCGGGCCGCCATAGCCAAAGTCTTCCGTCAGGCTGTTGTCCACTTCCCATGAGCATACTTGGGCATCTGCATCTCTGCCCAGACCAGCCTGCTTAACACAGCTGCCCCCTCCTTGTGCGGTTGTTCCCCCAATAACAACACCCACACTTTGTACTGCGACCAGTACCTTTCCTGGATGGAGGGATCATTTTTCCCTAGTGGCGCTGCTCGCGGTCATGCTTCCTTCCAAAGCTGCCGGCAGATGGAATCATCCCTGCAGGACCTGCACTGACATTGGTCCCCCTTTGCTGCATCTGCATCCAGTGGCAGCTCTAGACTTTGTGAGGCCTTAGGCAAAACTTAGATATGAGACCCCATTTTACGCCCATAATGGGAAAAATTATTTCAAGCAAGAAAAATGGCTGCAGAAAATGCACGGATCTAGCACACAGGTGATAAGCACCACTTCCAGGGCACCCTCTTCACCCATCAAACATATTCAGTCAATGCAAAGGGGGTGTGAGAATGAGAGAGGGGTGATAGAAGAGATCTGATGGCATCAACATTAGTATTGATTACAGGCAAATTAGCCACTTAAGCCCCGGACCAATATGCTGCTAAATGCCCAAAGGCGTTTTTACAATTCGGCACTGCATCGCTTTAACAGACAATTGCGCGGTCGTGCGACGTGGCTCCCAAACAAAATTTGCGTCCTTTTCTTCCCACAAATAGAGCTTTCTTTTGATGGTATTTGATTAGGATAAAGAAAAATCTGCGCTAACTCAAAAAGAAATAGTAAGCAGCTACATACAAACAAACAAAGCCAGTAGATAATAAACAAAGAAATGTAGCGCTAGTGAACTAACAAAAAATGACAATGTATGGTACCATGTGAGGCAACAACATTTATAGTACATGTGCATATATACGTGAACTACCAACAAAAATTATCAGGTAGCCAAAACAGTGCTCAATGTAATATTGAAACGTTATAAAGTCTATAATATCAAAGTTGGATGGACATCAGTCCAATGATTAGTGCAAAAGGTAAAATGGACTTATGTTTTTTTTTACTAGTAATGGCGGAAATCAGCGACTCTCTGCCCGTCATCGCCCGCCTCACAGCCTGTCAAGTCTCACTCTCCGGGCCCCGGCTACTACTGGATGGGGTGCGGAGGAAGATCCCTTCACAAGGGAAGGCAAGGAGATAAACAGGCAGGCGGCTGGCTGGGACTTGAGCCAAGGCAGAAGAATAGAAGTGGAGCGGAATGGGCATGCGCCCGAAACTGAAGAAATATTCCCTCCACTCCCACCAGCACATGATCATCAGAAAGGGGCACAGATGATGGAAAAAAGTACTTATTCTGCACTGAATGTCTTTGAAATTGCCCCGGCCCCTGTTCAAATCCAATCCGGGGACAAAACCAGGGACAGACTTGGTCCGGGGACAGTGTCCTCAATCCGGGGACTGTCCCCTGAAACCGGGGATGTCTGGTCACCCTACTCTATGGCCACGCAGCAGCTACAGTATACGAACACAGTCGCAGGTCCTAATTTGACAGGTTTGTGGGTGCAGGTGGTGTATGGCCCCAAACACAGACAATGTGCATTCGAGGCCACTCAGCCATACCTGTACACCTGTCAAATTAGGACCTGTGGCTGTGTTCGTACAGCTGCTGGATCCCCATAGAGTAACAGGTGTCTCCAGCAGCACCAACAAATCACGCAATTTACATTGTATGGGCCAGAGAACAGGTGTGAATAATCCTTTATTTTTTTACATGTTTTAACATAATTTTTTACTTTGTCTATTATTTAGTTAAAACCGG
The DNA here is from genome assembly GCA_029574335.1 of Rana kukunoris. Lineage (NCBI taxonomy): Eukaryota > Metazoa > Chordata > Amphibia > Anura > Ranidae > Rana > Rana kukunoris. The sequence continues at coordinate 187,129,510 of CM056055.1, read as the reverse complement.
GGGGGGGGGGGGGGGTTCAGCTCATCCCTACTGTTCAAGTTACTCCAAATTTAAGTTCACTGTACAGTACAGGCCTCTACAATTTACACTTGCCTATCTATTGCCATTGCTACAGTCTGCCATGCCTATGCAATCAGCACATGTGCCAGAGCTCATCCATTTCTACAGTCTTGCATTCTTAACCGCTTTTACTAATACTGCCTGCAGGTTATCTGACTGAGTTAGGGCCCTTTCACACATACGGACAGTATGTCTGTATTTCATCCATCCATTTTCGAACATAGATGTATCCCTATGAGCAGGCCCGGACTGGGACAAAAAATAGGCCCGGGCATTTTAGACTGAGCAGCCCAGGGGGGAGGGGGGGGGGGCACAGCGGGGGTTAATGACGGGATGTGGGGTGAGATAAAGAAAGATAGATTGAAATATTAAGATAGAAAGAAAGGAAGATAGATAGATAGATAGATAGATAGATAGATAGATAGATAGATAGATAGATAGATAGATAGATAAAGAAAAAAGATAGATACAGATAGAAGGAAGGGAAGGAAGGAAGATAAAGAAAGATAAAAGATAGAAAGAAATAAGGGGAGGAAGGAAGATAGATAGATATAGATAGATAAAAAGGAAGGAAGGAAGATAAAGAAAGAAAGAAAGATAGATAAAGATAGAAAGAAGTGAAGGAAGGAAGATAGATAAATAGATATAGATAGATAGAAAGGAAGGAAGATGGATAAAGAAAGAATGAATAATATAGAAAGAAAGAAAGGAATGAAGACAGATAGAGAAAGAAAGATAGATAAAGATAGAAAGCAAGAAGGGAAGATAGATAAAGATAGATAGAAAGAAAAAGGGAAGGAAGATCGATAAAGAAATAAAGATAGATAAATATAGAAAGAAGGGAAGGAAAGATAGATAGATAGATAGATAGATAGATAGATAGATAGATAGATAGATAGGAAGATATATAAAAAAAGAAAGATAGATAAAGATAGAAAGAAAGAAGGGAAGGAAGAAAGATAGATAAAGAAAAATAGATACAGATAGAAAGCAAGAAGGGAAGGAAGATAGATAGATAGATAGATAGATAGATAGATAGATAGATAGATAGATAAAGATAGAAAGCAATATGGGAAGATGGATAGATAGATAGATAAAGAAATATAAAAAAAAGAAAGAAAGAAGGGAAGGAAGGAAGATAGATAAAGAAAGAAAGATGAAGATAGAAAGAAAGAAATAATGGAAGGAAGGGATACAGATAAGAAAGATAAAGTAGATAAAGATAGATAGATAGATAGATAGATAGATAGATAGATAGATAGATAGATAGATAGATAGATAGGTAGATAGATAAAGAAATATGAAGATAGAAAGAAAGAAGGGAAGGAAGGAAGATAGATAAAGAAAGATAGAAAGAAAGAAGGAAAGAAGGGAGATAGATACAGAAAGAAAGGTAGATAAAGAAAGGAAGGAAGATAGATAGATAGATAGATAGATAGATAGATAGATAGATAGATAGATAGATAGATAAAGATAGAAGATAGTAAGGAAGGAAGATAGATAAAGATAGAAAAAAAGAAGAGAAGGAAGGAAGATAGGTAGATAGATCTAGATAGAAAGATAAAAATAGATAGATAGATAGATAGATAGATAGATAGATAGAAAGGAATGAAGATAGATAAAGATAGAAAGAAAGAAGATAGATAGATAGATAGACATTGGCAGTGCATCTATAGAGGGCGCCGGAGCGCCGCTGTCTCTGGCTCAGCCGCCCCCTCTGGCTCAGCCGCGACAATGGGCACAGTGGCATCAATGGGCACACTGGCATCAATGGGCACAGTGGCATCGATGGGCACAGTGGCGACAATGGGCACAGTGGCGATGGCAATGGGCACAGTGGCAACATAAAGGGCACAGTGGCATGGCACAGTGGTGACAATTGATGGCACAGTGGCTGTGATTGATGGCATGGCACAGTGGTGACAATTGATAGCACAGTGGCTGCGTTTGATGGCATGGCACAGTGGTGACAATTGATGGCACAGTGGCTGTGTTTGATGGCATGGCACAGTGGTGACAATTGATGGCACAGTGGCTGCATTTGATGGCATGGCACAGTGGTGACAATTGATGGCACAGTGGCTGCGTTTGTTGGCATGGCACAGTGGTGACAATTGATGGCACTGTGGCTGTGTTTGATGGCATGGCACAGTGGTGACAATTGGTGGCACAGTGACTGTGTTTGATGGCATGGCAGAGTGGCTGCGTTTGATGGCATGGCACAGTGGTGACAATTGATGGCACAGTGGCTGCGTTTGATGGCATGGCACAGTGGTGACAATTGATGGCACAGTGGCTGCGTTTGATGGCATGGCACAGTGGCTGCGTTTGATGGCATGGCACAGTGATGACAATTGATGGCCCAGTAGCAGCATTTGATGGACCAAGTGGCTGCATTTGATGGGCACAGTGAGGCTTAATAGCCGCCGGGGGCCGTTCGTGGGCCGCAAGGGCCGTTCGCGGGCCGCAATCGGCCCCGGGCCGCGAGGGCCGTTTGCGGGCCACAACCGGCCCGCGAGCCGCCGCGGCCCACCGGCCATTTGGCCGGAATGCCCTATGGCCAGTCTGGGCCTGCCTATGAGATAGCGGGTGTCAGCTGACACCAGTGGTGGCTGTTGCTCAAAATTTTTGGGGGGCGCAAACGAATAAAAAAAATTGCAGCCTCACTGTGCCCATCAAATGTAGCCACTGTGCTATGCCATCAAACGCAGCCACTGTGCCATCAATTTGCACCACTGTGCCATGCCATCAAATGCAGCCACTGTGCCATGCCATCAAACGCAGCCACTGTGAAATCAATTGTCACCACTGTGCCATGCCATCAAACGCAGCCACTGTGCCATGCCATTATTTTGTAATTGTAATTTTTATTGATTTTTTTTTTACAAAAACATGAAAAGGTGAACATAATACAGAAAAGTATCATCATCTCATATAGAAGAAGACAAGCGTCTAAGTGGAGGATGTCAAAATCAGAAGAAAAAAGAAAATCAAGGTGGGGGGGGGGTACACCATGGATCTAGACGTAGCATATATGTAGTAATAGTATATATATAGTAATAAGGGTATGCAGGCCAATCATCCGAACATGCAGGAACTGGTTGCCTAAGAGACCTTAATAATAGTTCAGGAAAGCGATTCAGGATTGAATGAAGAGTTGTCCCAAGGATCCCATATCTTTGAGAATTGAGAATCAAGAATCGTAAATCACCGCTGTCAAATGTTCCATTCTACGTATCTGTGCTATAGCCAAGATCAACTGGGATTGTGTACGGGGGTTGGGGGATAACCAATGGGTAGGTATTGCTCTCTTAGCGGCTAAGAGAATATATGTCATCAATTTTTTGGCATGTTTAGGTATTCCAGGAACTGGGAGACCTAACAAGTACTGGGCTGGGTCTTTTGGAATGTCTATTGCTAACACAGACTGGAGCACTGATTGGACCGAGGACCAAAATGGCAAAATTGAAGAACATTCCCAGAAAATATGGTAGTGTGTTCCTATATCCCGTAAGCACCTCCAGCATGTCTGGGGCACAGAGGGATCGTATTTATGGATAACCTCTGGGGTCCTATACCAGAACATGAGGACCTTATAAGCTGTCTCTCTCTGCTCCATGCATCTGGAAGCTTAAGATATGGAGGTCCAAATCTCCCGCCATTGAGGGAGGGATATAGGGGTCGGAAGCACCTTGGCCCATCTCCGCATATATACATGAGAATCTAACGTAGGCAGATTTGAGTCATGGAGGATCTTATATACAGAGGATATGAGACCACGTTTCAAAAGCATTGGGTCTTTCTAAGGCTAAGGCAGGCGATATAGAATGGAAGTAATGTTTTAATTGGAGATATGAAAAAAAAGGTTTTGGGGTATGTCAAATTTGTTTTGGAGATCTTGAAAGGAGAATAATTTGCGAGTTACAGGATGTACTAGGTGGCGGAGCTGAAAAATGCCTGCTTGAGACCATGGATACATGGTATTGTAGGATAGGCTATCTGGGATATCTGGGTTAAAAATTACATTTAAGAGAGGTGGACATGGAGAAGAGAGAGAGAACCTCTTGTTACACTTTTTCCAGATGGAAAGAGTAAATAGCATTGGACCTAGACATATGCGTCTGAGCTGAGATATGGATGAAGTCAAGTCGGCCCAGAGCATTGAACAAGGATGTAAGATGTGCCATGCCATTAAACGCAGCCACTGTGCCATCAATTGTCACCACTGTGCCATGCCATCAAACACAGCCACTGTGCAATCAATTGTCACCACTGTGCACTTTAATGGTCGCCGCTGTGCCAATTGTCCCCACTGTGCTTATTGTCCCCACTGTGCCTATTGTCGCCACTGTGACCTTTAATTGTTGCCACTGTGCCTATTCATCCCGCTGTGGCAATTGTCCCCACTATTGTCACCGCTGCGCCCATTGATGTTGCCGCTGTGCCCTGTTAAGTGCTCCTCCCCCCCAGCCCGGCACTTACCTTTACTGTAGTCAGGCATCCACGTCCCACGATGTCTTCTCCCGCCCTCGATGACTGACAGGCGTCTCAGCCAATCAGGTTACTGGTAGCCAGAACCGGCCAACCTGATTGGCTGAGACACATGTCAGTCTTATCCAAGGAGCGCACAGCCTGTGCGTTCCGAGGATAAGCTTCCGGGACCCGAGGGCTGTACTGCGAAAGCCTATCAGAGCCGCTGGCTCTGAAAGACACTTCCGTACAGCCAACCAGCTGCCGTTATTCAGATGGCCGGACATGAGCGCCGACCATCTCAATATAAGCAGATATTTAAGGAACGGATCCTCACGGGATCCGCAAGTGTGAAGGGTTCTTAACCCGCTATCCCTTGCTAGGCGGAACATTGTGTTCACTTTAGCCCAAGTTTAAGCCACCTAAGGAAGAAATTGGCCGCTTAAGTTCAACATCTCCCTTTAAAGGGACATACATCTTACAATCTCCCCCCAACTCTTTTTTTAAAGTGATCGATACCAGAAATGTAACCACCAAAGTGACTCTTGCCTTCATAATAAAATTCATAAACTGACATTTCCCACCAATTTTGCATATTAAGGAGAACTCTGCAAATTACATTACCACTAAGAGGGATTAATCTGTTTCCATAGCATCTTAAAGGGACTGCACCCTTCACAGTGCACCAACTTAAGTGCCCCAGCTAAGCCGGGAGATAAACCCAATACATAGCTCAGTTGTGGGTGACAGCTTTGACAATCTTCCTGAAGCTTCAATTTTGTCTCTTCTGATTGAGGGTAAGTGAGTTAGCCCTGTGTTTTTATTAATCCCTTTTCTCACTTGAGGAAAGTCCTAAAGATATTGGCCCGGATTCACGTACCCGGGCGCATCTTTGTGCGGGCGTAGCGTATCTTCTTTACGCTACGCCGCTGCAACTTAGAGAGGCAAGTGCTGTATTCACAAAGCACTTGCTCCCTAAGTTACGGCAGCGTATCGTAAATGGGCCGGCGTAAGCCCGCCTAATTTAAAGTAGCAAGGCAGTGGGCGTGTTTTATTATAATGACCCGTGACCCCATGCAAATGATGGGCCGAACGAACGGCGCATGTGCCGTCCATGGACGTATCCCAGTGCGCATGCTCAGAATCACGTTGGATAGAATATCTAAGTGACGTTGGCGCGCAATGCCTACGACGTGTGAACGTAACCTACGCCCAGCCCTATTCACGTACTACGTAAACGGCGTAAACAACGTAAAATTTTACGGCATAGTTCCCTGGCCCATACCTTAGCATTAGCTGCGCCTCATATAGCAGGGGTAACTTTACGCCGGATGTAAGCCTTACGCAAAGCGCCTATATGAAGCGGCAGGGTGCATCTACGTTCGTGAATCGGCGTATCTTGCTCATTTGCATATTTATATTGGGAACGCCGAATGCGTCCAGCGTAACTATGCGCCCATGATACACCGGCGTAGGCAAATTACGTCGGACGGCTAAAGCCATGTTTTTCGGCGTATCTCGCTTTGTGAATCGGCGCAAAGATGCGACAGCACACATTTGAAATTACGGCAGCGTATCTGGAGATACACCGGCGTAAAGGCTTTGTGAATCTGCCCCATTGTTTACATCTTTAGTCTTGTAGGATGGGTGGGCATTTCTTAAAGCGGAGTTCCACCCTTAAAACCACTTTGTTTCATCCCATCCAGCATACTGGCGTCAGCGCCAGTATGCTGTTTTATTTTTTTTATTTTTTTAATCCATGTACTTACTTTATAATAGATCATTTAATTTCGGGCGCACCGCGGTATGTCGGCGCTATAAGGCGTCACGCCTTCCGGAAACAGACGATTAGCGTTCGGCTCTTCTCGGCGCCTGCGCACAGACCCAGGAGCTGACTGCGCAGGCGCCGTAAATAGCCGGTCCTAGTTCGGCTTTTTTCGGAGGGCGTGACGCGGCTATATACGGCGCCTGCGCAGTCAGCTTCTGGGTCTGTGCGCAGGCGCCGAGAAGAGCCGAACGCTAATCGGCTGTTTCCGGAAGGCGTGACGCCTTATAGCGGCGACATACCGCGGTGCGCCCGAAATTAAATGATCTATTATAAAGTAAGCACATGGATTAAAAAAAAAAAACAGCATACTGGCGTTGACGCCAGTATGCTGGATAGGATGAAACAAAGTGGTTTTAAGGGTGGAACTCCGCTTTAAAGTGAATCTGTAGTGTGTTTTGCGTTATTGTACTACCTCACTTGTGCATGCGGTCTCATTTGCATTTCAAATATTTATTTTTTGGATGATATAATTTTTCTGTATATATATTGTACATCACTTTACTTATTATAATTTTATATAGCGTGACTCTTCGTGCTAGAACTTGAAAAGTGAATGTGCCTAATCAATGAAGGGCTGGCCCTTGTCAAAAAGCAAGAGGAATGTGGTGGCCCTATGAATACAAGATGGTAGCAGGTAGGAGGATTGCTGACCCAAGCCCCTATGTTCCATGGTGCAATGAGAGGCTTCCCCTGGAGTGTCAGACAGTTTTACTTACAGCTTCTTGGTGGTCTGCCTACATGTAGGGTAACACCTTGTATCACAGTCAGACTGTATTAATAAAATGGTGCTCAGTGAAGCATAGCGATCCTTCTGATTTCTCTATAGCAAACATTAAACTAAGAATAGTTTGTAAAAGACCCATTGAAAAGTTTGGGTCAGATGGTGCAGAAAACTATTTTCTAGAGTCCTCATGGGATATGAAAAGAGAGTGGATGTTTCAGTCCAACCAAAACCAGTATCAGTTTTGGTTGGACTAAACATTTAATATTTTCTAAAGAAAAACAAAAAGAAGATCCCATTATTGTCAACTGTCCGGAAAAATGAGCCATGGGAGTTTCATTCCTGTCTAATTAAAATATATAGGAATGTTATTTTGTTAGTTGAATACTCCTTTTCGCTGCATGTTTGTAATTATTAACAGGAGTGGGAGTAATTTAAAACTAGTTATCCTTTCAACATGCCAACAACTGGTATTAAAGCAAACCGTCATTGGAAAGAAAAATACCTACCCCAAGTTGTTTGCAAGGTACTGTCTGGCAGTGGCGGCTGGTGCCGATCAATTTCCGCTATTGTGCCCCATCAAATGCTGCCAATGTGTCCATCAATTGCCGCTACTGTGCCCCATCAAATGCTTCCAGTGTGCACGCTCCTCTATGTCTATTTCCATCCTCTTTATCAGGCATCCAATCACAGAAACTGACGTTTCAGCCAATCAGGTAGCAGGTAACAGACCCGAGCACCTGATTGGCTGAGAGGCGGTTCAGTGTTAGCAAAGCCAATTCCTTTGCTTTGCTATTACAACACTGAGTGAACAGCGAGCTCCCAGCATGGCGCCCGCTGTTCACCTTTTTGGGTGCCTATTAGGGCCTTCGGCTCTAATCAGGTGCTTCCAAAAAAACACCATGCCGCTGTAATTCAGGTGCCCTGCTCACAAAAGGGGCCAGACACCTGAATAGGGGGTGTCAGCGGCGACCATAGATAGATTCATGAAATGCACGAATCTATCTATGGTGATAGAGCGGTGCCAGGAAAGAGGTGGCGGTGCCCATGAGCCCCTGATGGACGCACCGCCACTGCTTTTTGGTGCTTTACCTAACCCTTATCAGTCTTGGCGATTGTTGCTATGGTGACACTGAACTACTCTGATGACGGGATGTAAAAAAAAAAAATTGTAAAAAAGGAAATAAAAAAACAAAACAAAAAAAGCTTAAAACTTTAATTAAAATATATATTTTTTTAATACTTTTACCAGTCAGTATCCCTGATCACCATCAAAACCACCATATGATGATACTGTACTGAACTGTTGACAGTATATAAATAAAATTGTTAATTTCTTAACTTTCCAAATAATTGTGACAAAATATTACAGCGTCAAAAAACGTGCCATGCCTTTTACTAAATACCTTGGACTGTCTACTTTGCACAAAGGGGTTATTTTGGGGGTATATCTACTGTCCTGGCATTTTAAGGTCTCAAGACATGAGATAGACAATCAGTACATCAGGAGACGTGCTGACGTTATCGCGTGACAGTCCGAGCGGACGAGCGTTTGCTTAGCGGCCAGCTTTATTTTTATGCTTCTATATGATTGTTCTCTTGTAAGTGTTTTATCTCATTACATTTTACACTTTTTTCTACGGTATTTCACTATTGTGAGTCCTATTATTTTTTGGGTATCTCATCCACTTGGTGACATCTGTTCTTTTGAGGATCTATTGAAAAATTCCACTGGTGTGTGCTGCAGTCTATGTTAATGGCCCGGGCTGGGGTTTACAGCCGCAAGCCATCTTTGCTTGCCATCTGGTAAGCCTGCATTTCTTATGGTGTCTTCACTTATGGTGGTGGATTTCCTTAATTTTTGAATCGCAGAAGAATTCATTTCAATTGTGTTTCTTTGGACTTTACTGAACTTATGATTTAACACAGTTGTTATTGCTTCATTTGCATTTTTTATCATCACTCGTTATAGTTCATACAGTTCCTTACAGTTTATCACAGCGCAACTACATTTTTTCTATAGTACATCAGGATTGATCAATTTTCAAATATAAATACCATAGTTTGTAGACTCTATATAGGTTTCACACAAACAAAATAATATACACTGATTTGGGCTATTTTTTACCAAAGAAATGTAGCAGACTATATTTTGGCCTAAATTCATACATAAAAAAAATTTATTTCCAAAATTTTGTAACAGAAACTAAGAAAAAAGCTGTTGTTTGTTTTCCTTCAAATTCGTGTATTTATTCATTTATTTAACAAAAAAAAAAAAAAATGGTGGTGATCAAATACCACCAAAATAATGCTCTATTTGTGTGAAAAAAAAATTATATAAATGTAATTTATGAACAGTGTTGCATGAGCACGCAATTTGCCAGTTAAAGTAGCACAGTGCTGAATAGCAAAAAATGCCCTAGTCATGAAGGGGGTATAACCTCCTGGAGGTCAAGTAATTAAAGATTTGAATAGAGTAAAAGAATGGTTACAACCTTTATTTGTTGCTGTGTCCCTGCTGGAAAGATTCATCCTCTATCCGTCCTGGTGGTCCCTGGGACAGATATAGCAGGGGTGTATCTACTATGAGGCACACAAGGCGTTAACTGGAGGCGGCATTTTTTTAGGGGGGCCGTGTCTGTTCCAGGATAATGCCCTGTCAATCCGTGCTCGCACGCAAAGGTGAGTGCACGTGTCGGTCCCGTCTGCACGCATGCAAACAGCGATCACCCCACACATGTGAAATGCCATTGTGAATGTCAGTAATTCTCCTACCAGACTGCCTCTGTAAATCTAAATTGGTAACCTGTAAAGGCTTTTAAAGCGTTGTCTATGGGTAGCAAAATTTGCGTTGTTTGTTGCTGTTGCACCGGAATGCGCAATTTTAAAGCAGCTGGGGTGGGACAAACTTAGATGGAGGAGGGGGCGCACGTTTTTAGTCTTGCCTAGGGCAGCACAAAACCAAAATGGTGAATCATGGTGGTGGGAAGCAATGGGGAAGGTACTCTACTTGCTCATGCACACAGTTGCAAAATACGGTGCTTTCAGATTCAAAAAGGGGTACATTTTTCAAGGATCTGTATATTATGCTATAGGCCCATGCATGCAGCTGCTTAATGCAGAGCTGCATTTAGCTGGGGTAAAAAATTAACTAAAATAATTAAATAATAATAAAAAAAAATCTGTGTCCTGCATATGGACCATATTTAATTCTGTATGCATGTAAATGTATGTGCTAATGTTCACTTGGGTCCAGAGTTTAATGTACACTGTGTGCACAATTATTAGGCAAGGGGGTATTTTGACCAAATCCTAATTTTTATGCATATTGTCCAACTCCAAGCTGTCTAAACTTGAATGCTTATTACATTTAAGCATATCAGGTGATGGGTATTTGTGTAATGATGGAAGGTGTGGCCTACGGAGACCAACACCCTTTATCACGGTGTGCATAATTATTAGGCAGCTTCTTTTCCTCGGGCAAAATGGGTAAATAGAGATTTAAGTGATTGTGAAAAGTAAAAAAATGTAAAAAGTCCTTCAGAGGGATGCAACACTCTTGAAATTGCTAAGATATTCGGGTGTAATCACAGAACCATCAAATGTTTTGTTGCAAATACTCAACAGGGTCGCAAGAAACGTGTTAAGAAAATATTGTATGTAATATTCCAGAGCTGCAACCTACCTGGAGTGCCCAGAAGTACAAAATGTTCAGTGCTCAGAGACATGGCCAAGGTAAGGAAGGCTGAAACCCAACCACCACTGAAGAAGACACATAAGTTGAAACATCAAGACCGGGCCAAGAAATATAAGAAGATTTTTCAAGGTTTTATGGACTGATGAGATGAGAGTGACTAATAAAGGACCAGATGGATGGGCCTCTGGCTGGATCACTAATGGGCACAGGGCTCAACTTCAACTCAGACGCCAGAAAAATGGAGGTGGGGTTCTGGAATGGGCTGGTAATATTAAAGATGAGCTAGTTGGACATTTTTGGGTTGAAGATGGACTCAAAATCAACTCCCAAACCTACTGCCAGTTTTAGAAGACACTTACTTCAAGCAGTGGTACCGGAAAAAGTGCATCTTTTAAGGAACCACGATATTTATGCAGGACAATGCTCCATCGCATGCATCAAAGTATTCCGCTGTGTCGCTAGCCAGTAAAGACCTTAAGGCCTCATGCCCACAGACGTTTTTACAGACACTTTTATGAAAGTTTTTTGCAGCTTAAAAACGGCTCAACGATGCACCCCATACTCATTCACATAGGGTGGGGGGCCGGGATCTGGGGGCCCCCTTATTAAAGGGGGCTCCCAGATTCTGATAAGCCCCCAGCCCGCAGACCCCGACAACCAATGGCTAGGGTTGTCGGGAAGAGGCCCTTGTCCTCATCAACATAGGGACAAGGTGCTTTGGGGTGGGGGGGAGCGCAGTGTCCCCCCTGCCCCAAAGCACCAACTCCCCATATTGAGGGCATGTGTTCTGGTATGGTCTAGGAGGGGGGCACTCGCTTGCCCCCTTTCCTGACCTGTCGGGCTACATGCTCGGATAAGGGTCTGGTATGGATCCTGGGGGAACCCCACGCTGTTTTTTTTGGTATGGGGGATTCCCCTTAAGATCCACACCGGACCAAAGGATCTGTATCATCCTGGGGGGAGCCTCGCGGAAATTTTTTTTCTTGATTTTCGCAGGGATCCCCTTCAAGATTCTCCGCACATGAGTTGCCCCGCAAGTCAGATCATCTTGATCTGACTTTTGGTGTGACCTCTATTCAAATCGATGGGCTCCCATTGAGAAAGAAAAACGTGGCTGAAAGCTAGCTCGGCAAAATGTGCATTGAATTCAATGCAAAACATGGAAAAACGCGTCTATACTAGCTTTACAGGCCGTTTTTTAAAATGTCTTTGGACATGTAGCCTAAAGAGGAAAGAATAATGACATGGCCCCCTTCCTCACTTGACCTAAACCCTATTGAGAACTTGTGGGCACTTCTTAAACTGGAGATTGAGGTCTCATGCACACTGGACGTTAAAATAACGTTATAAAAACGCCAGTAGCTTTGCAGTGAGTTTTTCAACTTTTTTCACCTTTTTTCAATGTTTTTTTCATTAGCGTTTTTTAGCGTTTATTAGCATTTTTTATCGTTTTTCCACATTATCATTTTTTATCGTTTTTTTTAGGGCTGTGCAAATTAACTTTTAATTGATCGATTAATCTTTAATTTTTTTGATCGATCAAAATCTTTTTGATCGATTAAAATTCTTTTGATTGGTACTCACCTCTCCGCCGGCTTCTGGGCCTTCAGGGAGTTCCGTCGGAGTTCCGGTAACATCACGGACACCGGTGGGGCTTGCCGTGTCCATCTGAAGGGCTCCTTTGCTGTACCTTCATATCTGCATGCCGGCGGGACCTTACTATCTGCCACGCACAAGGGCTGTTACACTTCCCTCTATCACTTCCCTCTATCAACCTGGGATTCTACAGCCATCCACTGGGAGTTGTGATAGTTCCCTTCATGGGACATCTACATGCCGACGACTGATGTTAACCTCTCCTCATCTAGATTCAGCAGTGGCATCATTGTACACATTTTTATACCAGTATCATACTTAGCTACAGGTTTTTATGACTGCTTTTGGTACCGTTTGGTATTTCTCGCACCATTTTTACAGTTTATGTAGCTACATCGATTTTATCTCCAGTGCAATATTTATTTTGTTACCTACTTGAAGACTATAAAAGTTTAAATGCTATTTCCATTGAGCGCTGCGCCTTTCTGTGCTTTTTGTATCCTGCTATCTATTTTTCCAGTGGTTGGAGCTGCACTGGGAATCGGCCTGCAAGGAGATCAGCTAAAAGTAGTTGAATCTGTATGTGCGTTATAATTATTCGAAATTAGTCGATTAATCGACTTAAAAAAAAACGATTAATTGAACATAAAAATTTGGATCAGTAACAGCCCTAATATATATATATATATATACAGGGAGTGCAGAATTATTAGGCAAATTAGTATTTTGACCACATCATCCTCTTTATGCATGTTGTCTTACTCCAAGCTGTATAGGCTCGAAAGCCTACTACCAATTAAGCATATTAGGTGATGTGCATCTCTGTAATGAGAAGGGGTGTGGTCTAATGACATCAACACCCTATATCAGGTGTGCATAATTATTAGGCAACTTCCTTTCCTTTGGCAAAATGGGTCAAAAAAAGGACTTGACAGGCTCAGAAAAGTCAAAAAAAGTGAGATATCTTGCAGAGGGATGCAGCACTCTTAAAATTGCAAAGCTTCTGAAGCGTGATCATCCAACAATCAAGCGTTTCATTCAAAATAGTCAACAGGGTCGCAAGAAGCGTGTGGAAAAACCAAGGCGCAAAATAACTGCCCATGAACTGAGAAAAGTCAAGCGTGCAGCTGCCAAGATGCCACTTGCCACCAGTTTGGCCACATTTCAGAGCTGCAACATCACTGGAGTGCCCAAAAGCACAAGGTGTGCAATACTCAGAGACATGGCCAAGGTAAGAAAGGCTGAAAGACGACCACCACTGAACAAGACACACAAGCTGAAACGTCAAGACTGGGCCAAGAAATATCTCAAGACTGATTTTTCTAAGGTTTTATGGACTGATGAAATGAGAGTGAGTATTGATGGGCCAGATGGATGGGCCCGTGGCTGGATTGGTAAAGGGTAGAGAGCTCCAGTCCGACTCAGACGCCAGCAAGGTGGAGGTGGAGTACTGGTTTGGGCTGGTATCAAAGATGAGCTTGTGGGGCCTTTTCGGGTTGAGGATGGAGTCAAGCTCAACTCCCAGTCCTACTGCCAGTTTCTGGAAGACACCTTCTTCAAGCAGTGGTACAGGAAGAAGTCTGCATCCTTCAAGAAAAACATGATTTTCATGCAGGACAATGCTCCAGCACACGTGTCCAAGTACTCCACAGCGTGGCTGGCAAGAAAGGGTATAAAAGAAGAAAAACGAATGACATGGCCTCCTTGTTCACCTGATCTGAACCCCATTGAGAACCTGTGGTCCATCATCAAATGTGAGATTTACAAGGAGGGAAAACAGTACACCTCTCTGAACAGTGTCTGGGAGGCTGTGGTTGCTGCTGCACGCAATGTTGATGGTGAACACATCAAAACACTGACAGAATCCATGGATGGCAGGCTGCATGAGTGTCCTTGCAAAGAAAGGTGGCTATATTGGTCACTGATTTGTTTTTGTTTTGTTTTTGAATGTCAGAAATGTATATTTGTGAATGTTGAGATGTTATATTGGTTTCACTGGTAAAAATAAATAATTGAAAAGGGTATATATTTGTTTTTTGTTAAGTTGCCTAATAATTATGCACAGTAATAGTCACCTGCACACACAGATATCCCCCTAAAATAGCTAAAACTAAAAACAAACTAAAAACTACTTCCAAAAATATTCAGCTTTGATATTAATGAGTTTTTTGGGTTCATTGAGAACATGGTTGTTGTTCAATAATAAAATGAATCCTCAGAAATACAACTTGCCTAATAATTCTGCACTCCCTGTATATATATATATATATATATATATATACACACATATATATATATATATATATATATATATATATTATTTTTAGTTTGAGAGACTTAAATAATTCAGTCTGACAAAACCTATAATATATACTGTATGTATGTATATATATATATATATATATATATATATATATATATATATATACACACACATACAGTATATATTATAGGTTTCGTCAGACTAAATTATTTCAGTCTCTTTTTGGGTTGAAGAACATTTTTTTGTTCAAAGAATATCAAAAACATTAAAAAACGCTGGTGAGTGACATTTTTGAGCGTTTATCATCGTTTATTGACGTTTATCAGCGTTTATCAGCGTTAGAGCGTTTTTACAGCTGAAAAACTTCTCTCAGAACACACTCGTTTTTTGTTTTTTTACTGCTCAAAACGCCACTGCCCAAAACTGCTGATAACAGCCTATGCATGGACACATAGGATAACATGATGGAGAGTTTATTGACTGTAGAAAAAAACGTCTACTGCCAAAAACACCTGCTGTAAAAACGTCCAAAAACGTCCAGTGTGTATGAGGCCTAAGGCCAAAGTTTTTGGATGTTTTTACAGCATTGAAAAAATGATGAACGTTGAAGAAAGGATGAAAAAAGTTGAAAAACTCACTGCAAAGCTACTGGCGTTTTTATAACGTTATTTTAACGTCCAGTGAGCATGAGGCCTTACTGTGAAGGAAACAGTACACCTCTCTAAACCCAAAAAGTTGACCATCAACTGATCAACAAACTGACGGACTCCATGAATGGAAGGCTTACAACTGTAATTGAAAAGAAGGGTGGCTACTGTATATTGGTTACTGATTTTCTTTTTCTTTTTTTAAAGGTCAGAAATGTTTATTTGTACATTTTGAGTTGTTTGTTTATTATTCCCACTTTTGAGAGCTGGTTCACACAAGGGCAACTCGTCAGGCGACACAGCCGCCTGACAAGTCGTGCTCCGCTCTATTCAATCGAACCGTTCTAATATCGTCTTGCGTCTTGCGTCGCTCCAACTTGGAAAAAGGTTCTTTTACGACCTTGAGGGCGACTTGCATTGACTTCAATACAGAAGTCATTTTGCAAGTCACCTCTCAAGTCGTCTTAATATCACCTTGCCGAGTCGCCCCCAAAGTCATGCCGCCCCTGTGTGGACCGGCTCTAACAGATGAAAATAAACAAGTAAGATGGTAAAATTTTGTTCTTCATTTACAATTCTGCACACTAATAGTTGCCCAATGATTGTGCACACATAGATATTCTGCTAAGAAAGCCAAAACCTCGATTTTACTTTCTTAAAGCGGAGGTCCGCCTACATTTTTTTTATTAAAAGCCAGCAGCTACAAATACTGCTGACTTTTAATAAATGGGCACTTACCTGTCCAGGGTGCCTGGGATCGCTCGGCTCTTGGCTGTCCCCGCTGCCATCCTCGGTGAGGAAATCAGAAAGTGAAGCATTGCGGCTTCACTTCCCGGTTCCCTACTGCGCATGCGCGAGTTGCACTGCGCATCCTAATTGGTCCCCGCTGTTTTCTGGGACCTGTGTGTTTCCGAGAAGACAGCGGGAGGGGGCGGGGGTCTTTGCCCGGAAGTGGGTGCAAATACCTGTATTATACAGGTATCTGCACCCCCTCCCCTCTGAAAGGTGCCAAATGTGACACCAGAGGGGGGTTCCAAAAAGTGGAGGTTCCATTTTTGTGTGAGCCTCCACTTTATGAGCCAGATTCAGATACACTTAATTTTGCGCTGCGTAATCGAAATACTCTACGCTGCCGTATTTTACCAGGCTCTACATCGAATTCTGGTAGATTTTTGCCCGTACGCTACGGCGGCGTAGTCTATTTCTCGCCGTGTAATCGAAATACGCGATTAGGGGGCGTGAAGCATTTAAATTTGGCGCGTCCCCGCGGCGATCGAACTGCGCATGCTCCGTTCAGAAATTTCCCGCCGTGCATTGCACGAAATCACGTCGTTACGTCATTCGTTGTTTGAGTAGCGTCGTTTACGGACATTCCTATTCCCGAACGTTTTACGTCAAAAATAATAAAAGATGTCGGAAAACGTAGAAATTCGACGTGGGAACGACGGCCATACTTAACATGGGCTGTCTAATATTAGAGCAGCAAAAAGCTGGTATAGTGTTACGCAAAAAAAAGATGACTAAAGATGCCGTAAGAGATTGCGATTGAAGATCGTAATTTCGGGGATCGCTGGCAAAAGCTCATTAGCATACCCCAACGCGGAAAACGACAGGAAGTCCACCCAGTGGCCGAAATTTTATTGCAGCGTAGATCCGAAGGCGTACGAACACGTAATCCAGTCGAATTGAAGCGCAAAGCCGTCTATTCATGGTTTGAGGTTTCTGACTAGCTAAAAAACGCGCGTAATTTGAAATTACTCCAGTCTAACACCAGTTAGACAGGAGTTACGGCTCTCTGAATCTGGCCATATATATTTAGGTTTGAGGTTTATTAACATTTTGGATTGACTGAGAGCACTGTAGTTATTCAATAATCAAATTAGTCCTCAAAAATACAACTTGCCTAATAATTGTGCACTATTGGACCTGAATATCAAGGACATCAGGCAGCAGAGAACAGTCACTTTGCAAAATAAATGACAATAAATAAGGTGAACCTATGTTCACTCTACATGTGTGAGATAAAAAAACAACAAAAGATTTTTGCTACAACATAATTACCGTATTTATCGGCGGATAACACACACAGGCATATAACACGCACCCTAAAAAAAAATTAACTAAAATAATTAAATAATAATAAAAAAAAATCTGTGTCCTGCATATGGACCATATTTAATTCTGTATGCATGTAAATGTATGTGCTAATGTTCACTTGGGTCCAGAGTTTAATGTACACTGTGTGCACAATTATTAGGCAAGGGGGTATTTTGACCAAATCCTAATTTTTATGCATATTGTCCAACTCCAAGCTGTCTAAACTTGAATGCTTATTACATTTAAGCATATCAGGTGATGGGTATTTGTGTAATGATGGAAGGTGTGGCCTACGGAGACCAACACCCTATATCACGGTGTGCATAATTATTAGGCAGCTTCTTTTCATAGGGCAAAATGGGTAAATAGAGATTTAAGTGATTGTGAAAAGTAAAAAATTGTAAAAAGTCCTTCAGAGGGATGCAGCACTCTTGAAATTGCTAAGATATTCGGGTGTAATCACAGAACCATCAAATGTTTTGTTGCAAATACTCAACAGGGTCGCAAGAAACGTGTTAAGAAAAAAAGATGCAAATTAACTGCCAAAGTTATGAGAAGAATCAAAAATTAAGCTACCAAGAACCTATTATCCTCCACTGCTGTAATATTCCAGAGCTGCAACCTACCTGGAGTGCCCAGAAGTACAAAATGTTCAGTGATCAGAGACATGGCCAAGGTAAGGAAGGCTGAAACACAACCACCACCACTGAAGAAGACACATAAGTTGAAACATCAAGACCGGGCCAAGAAATATAAGAAGATTTTTCAAGGTTTTATGGACTGATGAGATGACTAATAAAGGACCAGATGGATGGGCCTCTGGCTGGATCACTAATGGGCACAGGGCTCAACTTCAACTCAGACGCCAGAAAAATGGAGGTGGGGTTCTGGAATGGGCTGGTAATATTAAAGATGAGCTAGTTGGACATTTTTGGGTTGAAGATGGACTCAAAATCAACTCCCAAACCTACTGCCAGTTTAAGAAGACACTTACTTCAAGCAGTGGTACCGGAAAAAGTGCATCTTTTAAGGAACCACGATATTTATGCAGGACAATGCTCCATCGCATGCATCAAAGTATTCCGCTGTGTCGCTAGCCAGTAAAGACCTTAAGGCCTCTTGCCCACAGACGTTTTTACAGACACTTTTATGAAAGTTTTTTGCAGCTTAAAAACGGCTCAACGATGCACCCCATACTCATTCACATAGGGTGGGGGGCCAGGATCTGGGGGCCCCCTTATTAAAGGGGGCTCCCAGATTCTGATAAGCCCCCAGCCCACAGACCCAGACAACCAATGGCTAGGGTTGTCGGGAAGAGGCCCTTGTCCTCATCAACATAGGGACAAGGTGCTTTGGGGTGGGGGGGGGGGGCGCAGTGTCCCCCCTGCCCCAAAGCACCAACTCCCCATATTGAGGGCATGTGTTCTGGTATGGTCTAGGAGGGGGGCACTCGCTTGCCCCCTTTCCTGACCTGTCGGGCTACATGCTCGGATAAGGGTCTGGTATGGATCCTGGGGGAACCCCACGCTGTTTTTTTTGGTATGGGGGATTCCCCTTAAGATCCACACCGGACCAAAGGATCTGTATCATCCTGGGGGGAGCCTCGCGGAAATTTTTTTTCTTGATTTTCGCAGGGATCCCCTTCAAGATTCTCCGCACATGAGTTGCCCCGCAAGTCAGATCATCTTGATCTGACTTTTGGTGTGACCTCTATTCAAATCGATGGGCTCCCATTGAGAAAGAAAAACGTGGCTGAAAGCTAGCTCGGCAAAATGTGCATTGAATTCAATGCAAAACATGGAAAAACGCGTCTATACTAGCTTTACAGGCCGTTTTTTAAAATGTCTGTGGACATGTAGCCTAAAGAGGAAAGAATAATGACATGGCCCCCTTCCTCACTTGACCTAAACCCTATTGAGAACTTGTGGGCACTTCTTAAACTGGAGATTGAGGTCTCATGCACACTGGACGTTAAAATAACGTTATAAAAACGCCAGTAGCTTTGCAGTGAGTTTTTCAACTTTTTTCAATGTTTTTTTCATTAGCGTTTTTTAGCGTTTATTAGCATTTTTTATCGTTTTTCCACATTATCATTTTTTATCGTCTTTTTTAGGGCTGTGCAAATTAACTTTTAATTGATCGATTAATCTTTAATTTTTTTGATCGATCAAAATCTTTTTGATCGATTAAAATTCTTTTGATTGGTACTCACCTCTCCGCCGGCTTCTGGGCCTTCAGGGAGTTCCGTCGGAGTTCCGGTAACATCACGGACACCGGTGGGGCTTGCCGTGTCCATCTGAAGGGCTCCTTTGCTGTACCTTCATATCTGCATGCCGGCGGGACCTTACTATCTGCCACGCACAAGGGCTGTTACACTTCCCTCTATCACTTCCCTCTATCAACCTGGGATTCTACAGCCATCCACTGGGAGTTGTGATAGTTCCCTTCATGGGACATCTACATGCCGACGACTGATGTTAACCTCTCCTCATCTAGATTCAGCAGTGGCATCATTGTACACATTTTTATACCAGTATCATACTTAGCTACAGGTTTTTATGACTGCTTTTGGTACCGTTTGGTATTTCTCGCACCATTTTTACAGTTTATGTAGCTACATCGATTTTATCTCCAGTGCAATATTTATTTTGTTACCTACTTGAAGACTATAAAAGTTTAAATGCTATTTCCATTGAGCGCTGCGCCTTTCTGTGCTTTTTGTATCCTGCTATCCATTTTTCCAGTGGTTGGAGCTGCACTGGGAATCGGCCTGCAAGGAGATCAGCTAAAAGTAGTTGAATCTGTATGTGCGTTATAATTATTCGAAATTAGTCGATTAATCGATTTAAAAAAAAACGATTAATTGAACATAAAAATTTGGATCAGTAACAGCCCTAATATATATATATATATATACAGGGAGTGCAGAATTATTAGGCAAATTAGTATTTTGACCACATCATCCTCTTTATGCATGTTGTCTTACTCCAAGCTGTATAGGCTCGAAAGCCTACTACCAATTAAGCATATTAGGTGATGTGCATCTCTGTAATGAGAAGGGGTGTGGTCTAATGACATCAACACCCTATATCAGGTGTGCATAATTATTAGGCAACTTCCTTTCCTTTGGCAAAATGGGTCAAAAAAAGGACTTGACAGGCTCAGAAAAGTCAAAAAAAGTGAGATATCTTGCAGAGGGATGCAGCACTCTTAAAATTGCAAAGCTTCTGAAGCGTGATCATCCAACAATCAAGCGTTTCATTCAAAATAGTCAACAGGGTCGCAAGAAGCGTGTGGAAAAACCAAGGCGCAAAATAACTGCCCATGAACTGAGAAAAGTCAAGCGTGCAGCTGCCAAGATGCCACTTGCCACCAGTTTGGCCACATTTCAGAGCTGCAACATCACTGGAGTGCCCAAAAGCACAAGGTGTGCAATACTCAGAGACATGGCCAAGGTAAGAAAGGCTGAAAGACGACCACCACTGAACAAGACACACAAGCTGAAACGTCAAGACTGGGCCAAGAAATATCTCAAGACTGATTTTTCTAAGGTTTTATGGACTGATGAAATGAGAGTGAGTATTGATGGGCCAGATGGATGGGCCCGTGGCTGGATTGGTAAAGGGTAGAGAGCTCCAGTCCGACTCAGACGCCAGCAAGGTGGAGGTGGAGTACTGGTTTGGGCTGGTATCAAAGATGAGCTTGTGGGGCCTTTTCGGGTTGAGGATGGAGTCAAGCTCAACTCCCAGTCCTACTGCCAGTTTCTGGAAGACACCTTCTTCAAGCAGTGGTACAGGAAGAAGTCTGCATCCTTCAAGAAAAACATGATTTTCATGCAGGACAATGCTCCAGCACACGTGTCCAAGTACTCCACAGCGTGGCTGGCAAGAAAGGGTATAAAAGAAGAAAAACGAATGACATGGCCTCCTTGTTCACCTGATCTGAACCCCATTGAGAACCTGTGGTCCATCATCAAATGTGAGATTTACAAGGAGGGAAAACAGTACACCTCTCTGAACAGTGTCTGGGAGGCTGTGGTTGCTGCTGCACGCAATGTTGATGGTGAACACATCAAAACACTGACAGAATCCATGGATGGCAGGCTGCATGAGTGTCCTTGCAAAGAAAGGTGGCTATATTGGTCACTGATTTGTTTTTGTTTTGTTTTTGAATGTCAGAAATGTATATTTGTGAATGTTGAGATGTTATATTGGTTTCACTGGTAAAAATAAATAATTGAAAAGGGTATATATTTGTTTTTTGTTAAGTTGCCTAATAATTATGCACAGTAATAGTCACCTGCACACACAGATATCCCCCTAAAATAGCTAAAACTAAAAACAAACTAAAAACTACTTCCAAAAATATTCAGCTTTGATATTAATGAGTTTTTTGGGTTCATTGAGAACATGGTTGTTGTTCAATAATAAAATGAATCCTCAGAAATACAACTTGCCTAATAATTCTGCACTCCCTGTATATATATATATATATATATATATATATATATATATATATATATACACATATATATATATATATATATTATTTTTAGTTTGAGAGACTTAAATAATTCAGTCTGACAAAACCTATAATATATACTGTATGTATATATATATATATATATATATATATACACACACATACAGTATATATTATAGGTTTCGTCAGACTAAATTATTTCAGTCTCTTTTTGGGTTGAAGAACATTTTTTTTTCAAAGAATATCAAAAACATTAAAAAACGCTGGTGAGTGATATTTTTGAGCGTTTATCATCGTTTATTGACGTTTATCAGCGTTTATCAGCGTTAGAGCGTTTTTACAGCTGAAAAACTTCTCTCAGAACACACTCGTTTTTTGTTTTTTTACTGCTCAAAACGCCACTGCCCAAAACTGCTGATAACAGCCTATGCATGGACACATAGGTTAACATGATGGAGAGTTTATTGACTGTAGAAAAAAACGTCTACTGCCAAAAACACCTGCTGTAAAAACGTCCAAAAACGTCCAGTGTGTATGAGGCCTAAGGCCAAAGTTTTTGGATGTTTTTACAGCATTGAAAAAATGATGAACGTTGAAGAAAGGATGAAAAAAGTTGAAAAACTCACTGCAAAGCTACTGGCGTTTTTATAACGTTATTTTAACGTCCAGTGAGCATGAGGCCTTACTGTGAAGGAAACAGTACACCTCTCTAAACCCAAAAAGTTGACCATCAACTGATCAACAAACTGACGGACTCCATGAATGGAAGGCTTACAACTGTAATTGAAAAGAAGGGTGGCTACTGTATATTGGTTACTGATTTTATTTTTCTTTTTCTAAAGGTCAGAAATGTTTATTTGTACATTTTGAGTTGTTTGTTTATTATTCCCACTTTGAGAGCTGGTTCACACAAGGGCAACTCGTCAGGCGACACAGCCGCCTGACAAGTCGTGCTCCGCTCTATTCAATCGAACCGTTCTAATATCGTCTTGCGTCTTGCGTCGCTCCAACTTGGAAAAAGGTTCTTTTACGACCTTGAGGGCGACTTGCATTGACTTCAATACAGAAGTCATTTTGCAAATCACCTCTCAAGTCGTCTTAATATCACCTTGCCGAGTCGCCCCCAAAGTCATGCCGCCCCTAACAGATGAAAATAAACAAGTAAGATGGTAAAATTTTGTTCTTCATTTACAATTCTGCACACTAATAGTTGCCCAATGATTGTGCACACATAGATATTCTGCTAAGAAAGCCAAAACCTCGATTTTACTTTCTTAAAGCGGAGGTCCGCCTACATTTTTTTTATTAAAAGCCAGCAGCTACAAATACTGCTGACTTTTAATAAATGGGCACTTACCTGTCCAGGGTGCCTGGGATCGCTCGGCTCTTGGCTGTCCCCGCTGCCATCCTCGGTGAGGAAATCAGAAAGTGAAGCATTGCGGCTTCACTTCCCGGTTCCCTACTGCGCATGCGCGAGTTGCACTGCGCATCCTAATTGGTCCCCGCTGTTTTCTGGGACCTGTGTGTTTCCGAGAAGACAGCGGGAGGGGGCGGGGGTCTTTGCCCGGAAGTGGGTGCAAATACCTGTATTATACAGGTATCTGCACCCCCTCCCCTCTGAAAGGTGCCAAATGTGACACCAGAGGGGGGTTCCAAAAAGTGGAGGTTCCATTTTTGTGTGAGCCTCCACTTTATGAGCCAGATTCAGATACACTTAATTTTGCGCTGCGTAATCGAAATACTCTACGCTGCCGTATTTTACCAGGCTCTACATCGAATTCTGGTAGATTTTTGCCCGTACGCTACGGCGGCGTAGTCTATTTCTCGCCGTGTAATCGAAATACGCGATTAGGGGGCGTGAAGCATTTAAATTTGGCGCGTCCCCGCGGCGATCGAACTGCGCATGCTCCGTTCAGAAATTTCCCGCCGTGCATTGCACGAAATCACGTCGTTACTTCATTCGTTGTTTGAGTAGCGTCGTTTACGGACATTCCTATTCCCGAACGTTTTACGTTAAAAATAATAAAAGATGTCGGAAAACGTAGAAATTCGACGTGGGAACGACGGCCATACTTAACATGGGCTGTCTAATATTAGAGCAGCAAAAAGCTGGTATAGTGTTACGCAAAAAAAAGATGACTAAAGATGCCGTAAGAGATTGCGATTGAAGATCGTAATTTCGGGGATCGCTGGCAAAAGCTCATTAGCATACCCCAACGCGGAAAACGACAGGAAGTCCACCCAGTGGCCAAAATTTTATTGCAGCGTAGATCCGAAGGCGTACGAACACGTAATCCAGTCGAATTGAAGCGCAAAGCCGTCTATTCATGGTTTGAGGTTTCCGACTAGCTAAAAAACGCGCGTAATTTGAAATTACTCCAGTCTAACACCAGTTAGACAGGAGTTACGGCTCTCTGAATCTGGCCATATATATTTAGGTTTGAGGTTTATTAACATTTTGGATTGACTGAGAGCACTGTAGTTATTCAATAATCAAATTAGTCCTCAAAAATACAACTTGCCTAATAATTGTGCACTATTGGACCTGAATATCAAGGACATCAGGCAGCAGAGAACAGTCACTTTGCAAAATAAATGACAATAAATAAGGTGAACCTATGTTCACTCTACATGTGTGAGATAAAAAAACAACAAAAGATTTTTGCTACAACATAATTACCGTATTTATCGGCGGATAACACACACAGGCATATAACACGCACCCTAACTTTAAGAGGGAAGTTTCAGGAAAAAACTTTGCACAGCCCCCTGCGTATAACATGCAGGCACAGTTTACCCTCTATTTTCAGGGTAAAAAAGTGAGTGCTATACGCCAATAAATACATAGGGCCAGATTCAGGAACAGTTAGGCTGGCGGATCCAGTGATCCGCCAGCCTAACTGTGACTTTGAGCCGGCGTTTCTGTTTTCTGTAACCAGAAAACAAGAAACGCCGGGTTGAAGCTCCGATGCGAGCAGCGTAACTGAGTTTCGCCATCGCATCGTTACTTCAACTTAAAAATGGCGCCGGGGGCGTTCCCGCCGATTTACGCTCAAAAAATATGTTAATGAGCGGAAATCGGCAATTCACGATCGAATTCCGGCGCGACGCAATGACGGTACGACGTTTCCGGACGGGATACGCAGCGCATAGATATACCTACATGGGGTTGGAGTATCCTATGTTAGGTATAGGCGTCGTCATCGCGTCGGGAAAAAAAAAATCACGTCGCTTGCGTAAAAAGTTCATGAATGGGAATGTGACGTCATTGACGTTCATTCACAGAATTTGGAGCATGCGCACGGGGATGTTTGGACACTCGACGCATGCGCAGTACGTTGGCGGCGGGATCGCGCTTAGTTAGAATACTACACGCCCCGTACCCGCCCAATTTGAATTCCGCCGGCTCATTTGCGATGCGCTGCCGCAACTTTAGGAGCAAGTGCTTCGTGAATGACAGCACTTGCTGCTAAAATTTCGGCAGAGTAACGTAAATGAGAAACGTTACTCTGGAGCAAAGATGCTCCCATCTACCTGAATCTGGCCCATAGATTCATCTTATTTACTTAGCTGCAGTTCTGAAGGAGGGCAACGCCCCTTATGGATGGGCTTCCATTGGTTGCCAGGTTTGGTGTTGATCTGAGGTCTGTACTAAGGGGGGAATAGTTAGGGGTGGAGCATTTGTGCTAGGGGGATTACATTTTATTTTCTTTTTTTTTGGGGGGGGGGGGGGGGTTTAGATGTGTACTGGGTATTGAAGCTAATCAGAGGCGTCTGAATGAGCAGACTGGGGGTTGAAGGTGAAGAGTTTGGGACTGATCTGAAATCATCAAGTTAAGGAATTGGGGCTGATGTGAAGTCTGAAGGTGCAGGATGATGTCGGAAGGTGAAAGGTTTGGCACTGATCTGAAGGTGAAGGGTTTGGGGCTGATCTGAAGGTGAAGGGTTTGGGGCTGATCTGAAGGTGAAGGGTTTGGGGCTGATCTGAAGGTGAAGGGTTTGGGGCTGATCTGAAGGTGAAGGGTTTGGCACTGATCTGAAGGTGAAAGGTTTGGGGCTGATCTGAAGGTGAAGGGTTTGGGGCTGATCTGAAGGTGAAGGGTTTGGGGCTGATCTGAAGGTGAAGGGTTTGGGGCTGATCTGAAGGTGAAGGGTTTGGCACTGATCTGAAGGTGAAAGGTTTGGGGCTGATCTGAAGGTGAAGGGTTTGGGGCTGATCTGAAGGTGAAAGGTTTGGGGCTGATCTGAAGGTGAAGGGTTTGGGGCTGATCTGAAGGTGAAGGGTTTGGGGCTGATCTTAGGGTGCAGGGGTTAAGGCCGATCTGAAGGTGAAGGGTTTGGGGTTGATCTGAGGGTGCAGGGGTTAAGGCTGATCTGAAGGTGAAGGGTTTGGGGTTGATCTGAGGGTGCAGGGGTTAAGGCTGATCTGAAGGTGAAGGGTTTGGGGTTGATCTGAGGGTGCAGGGGATAAGGCTGATCTGAAGATGCAGGGTTTTGGGCTGAGGTGAGGGGGTTTGGGACTGAGGTGAAGGTGAAGGGTTTGGGACTGTGTTGAAGGGTTTGGGACTGAGGTGAAGGGTTTGGGACTGAGGTGAAGTGTTTGGGACTGAGGTGAAGTGTTTGGGACTGAGGTGAATGGCCTGGGACTGATGTGAAGGGTTTGGAGCTGAAGTGAAGGGTTTGGTACTGTGGTGAAGGGTTTGGAGGTGAGGTGAGGGGTTTGGGACTGAGGTCAAGGGTCTGGGACTGATGTGAAGGGTTTGGAACTGAGGTGAAGGGTTTGGGACTGAGGTGAAGGGTATGGGACTGAGATGAAGGGTTTGGGACTGAGGTGAAGGGTCTGGGACT
Source organism: Rana kukunoris (assembly GCA_029574335.1). NCBI lineage: Eukaryota > Metazoa > Chordata > Amphibia > Anura > Ranidae > Rana > Rana kukunoris. The sequence continues at coordinate 187,102,801 of CM056055.1, read as the reverse complement.
GAGATGAAGGGTTTGGAACTGAGGTGAAGGGTTTGGGACTGAGGTGAGGGGTTTGTGACTGATATGAAGAGTTTGGGACTGAGGTGAAGGGTTTGGGACTGAGGTGAGGGGTTCTGGACTGAGGTTAAGGGTCTGGGACTGATGTGAAGGGTTTGGAGCTGCGGTGAAAGGTTTGGGACTGAGGTGAGGGGTTTGGGACTGATGTGAACGGTTTGGGACTGATGTGAAGGGTTTGGAGCTGCGGTGAAGAGTCTGGGACTGAGGTGAAGGGTTTGGGACTGATGTGAGGGGTTTGGGACTGAGGTGAAGGGTTTGGGACTGAGGTGAGGGGTTTGGGACTGAGGTGAAAGGTTTGGGACTGAGGTGAGGGGTTTGGGACTAAGGTGAAGGGTCTGTGGCTGATCTGAGGGGTTTGGGACTGAGGTAAAGGTTCTGGGACTGATGTGAGGGGTTTGGGACTGAGGTGAAAGGGTCTGGGGCTGATGTGAGGGGTTTGGGACTGAGGTGAAGGGTCTGGGACTAAGATGAAGGGTTTGAAGCTGAGGTGAGGGGTCTGGAACTGAGATGAAGGGTTTGAAGCTGAGATGAAGGGTCTGGGACTGAGGTGAAGTGTTCGAAGCTGAGGTGAGGGGTCTGGGACTGAGGTGAAGGATTTGGAGCTGAGGTGAAGGGTCTGGGACTGAGGTGAGGGGTTTGGGACTGATGTGAAGGGTCTGGGACTGAGGTGAAGGATTTGGAGCTGAGGTGAAGGGTCTGGGACTGAGGTGAAGGATTTGGAGCTGAGGTGAAGGGTCTGGGACTGAGGTGAAGGATTTGGAGCTGAGGTAAAGGGTCTGGGACTGAGGTGAAGGGTTTGGGACTGAGGTGAAAGGTTTGGGACTGAGGTGAGGGGTTTGGGACTGAGGTGAAGGGTCTGGGACTGAGGTGAAGGATTTAGAGCTGAGGTGAAAGGTTTGGCACTGAGGTGAGGGGTTTGGGACTGAGGTGAAGGGTTTGGGACTGAGGTGAAGGGTCTGGGACTGAGGTGAGGGGTTTGGGACTGAGGTGAAGGGTCTGGGACTGAGGTGAAGGATTTGGAGCTGAGGTGAAGGGTCTGGGACTGAGGTGAAGGATTTGGAGCTGAGGTGAAGGGTCTGGGACTGAGGTGAAGGATTTAGAGCTGAGGTAAAGGGTCTGGGACTGAGGTGAAGGGTTTGGGACTGAGGTGAAAAGTTTGGGACTGAGGTGAGGGGTTTGGGACTGAGGTGAAGGGTCTGGGACTGAGGTGAAGGGTTTGGGACTGAGGTGAAAGGTTTGGGACTGAGGTGAGGGGTTTGGGACTGAGGTGAAGGGTTTGGGACTGAGGTGAAGGGTCTGGGACTGAGGTGAGGGGTTTGGGACTGAGGTGAAGGGTCTGGGACTGAGGTGAAGGATTTGGAGCTGAGGTGAAGGGTCTGGGACTGAGGTGAAGGATTTGGAGCTGAGGTGAAGGGTCTGGGACTGAGGTGAAGGGTTTGGGACTGAGGTGAAGAGTCTGGGACTGAGGTGAAGGATTTGGAGCTGAGGTGAAGGGTCTGGGACTGAGGTGAAGGATTTGGAGCTGAGGTGAAGGGTCTGGGACTGAGGTAAAGGGTCTGGGACTGAGGTGAAGGGTTTGGGACTGAGGTGAAAGGTTTGGGACTGAGGCGAAGGGTTTGGGACTGAGGTGAAGGGTCTGGGACTGAGGTGAGGGGTTTGGGACTGAGGTGAAGGGTCTGGGACTGAGGTGAAGGGTTTGGGACTGATGTGAGGGGTTTGGAGCTGAGGTGAAGGGTCTGGGACTGATGTGAAGGATTCGAAGCTGAGGTGAAGGGTCTGGGACTGAGGTGAGGGGTTTGGAGCTGAGGTGAAGGGTCTGGGACTGAGGTGAACGGTCTGGGACTGAGGCGAGGGGTTTGGAGCTGAGGTGAGGGGTTTGGGACTGAGGTGAAAGGTTTGGAACTAAGGTGAGGGGTTTGGGACTGAGGTGAAGGTTTTGAATCTGAGGTGAAGGTTTTGGAGCTGAGGTGAAGTGTTTGGAACTGAGGTGAAAGGTTTGGAACTGAGGTGAGGGGTTTGGGACTGAGGTGAAGGGTTTGGAGCTGCGGTGAGGGGTTTGGGACTGAGGTGAGGGGTTTGGGACTAATGTAAAGGGTTTGGGACTGAGGTGAGGGGTTTGGGACTGAGGTGAAGGGTTTGGGACTGAGGTGAGGGGTTTGGGACTGATGTGAAGGGTTTGGGACTGAGGTGAGGGGTTTGGGACTGAGGTGAAGGGTTTGGGACTGAGGTGAAGGGTTTGGGACTGAGGTGAGGGGTTTGGAGCTGAGGTGAAGGGTTTGGGACTGAGGTGAAGGGTTTGGGACTGGGATGAAGGGTTTGGGACTGAGGTGAAGGGTTTGGAGCTGAGGTGAAGGGTTTGGGACTGAGGTGAAGGGTTTGGGACTGAGGTGAGGGGTTTGGAGCTGCGGTGAGGGGTTTGGGACTGATGTGAAGGTTTGGGACTGAGGTGAGGGGTTTGGGACTGATGTGAAGGGTTCGAAGCTGAGGTGAAGGGTTTGGGACGGAGGTGAATTGTCTGGGACTGAGGTGAAGGATTTGGAGCTGAGGTGAAGGGTTTGGGACTGAGGTGAGGGGTTTGGAGCTGAGGTGAAGTGTCTGGTACTGAGGTGAAGGGTTTGAAGCTGAGGTGAGGGGTTTGGGACTGATGTGAAGGGTTCCAAGCTGAGGTGAAGGGTTTGGGACTTAGAAGAGGGGTTTGGAGCTGAGGTGAAGGGTCTGGGACTGAGGTGAGGGGTTTGGAGCTGAGGTGAAGGGTCTGGGACTGAGGTGAAGGGTCTGGGACTGATGTGAGGGGTTTGGGACTGATGTGAGGGGTTTGGAGCTGAGGTGAAGGGTCTGGGACTGAGGTGAAGGGTTTGGGGCTGAGGTGAAGGGTCTGGGACTGAGGTGAGGGGTTTGGGACTGAGGTGAAGGGTCTGGGACTGATGTGAGGGGTTTGGAGCTGAGGTGAAGGGTCTGGGACTGATGTGAAGGATTCGAAGCTGAGGTGAAGGGTCTGGGACTGAGGTGAGGGGTTTGGAGCTGAGGTGAAGGGTCTGGGACTGAGGTGAAGGGTCTGGGACTGAGGTGAGGGGTTTAGAGCTGAGGTGAGGGGTTTGGGACTGAGGTGAAGGGTTTGGAACTGAGGTGAGGGGTTTGGGACTGAGGTGAAGGTTTTGAATCTGAGGTGAAGGTTTTGGAGCTGAGGTGAAGTGTTTGGAACTGAGGTGAAAGGTTTGGAACTGAGGTGAGGGTTTGGGACTGAGGTGAAGGGTTTGGAGCTGCGGTGAGGGGTTTGGGACTGAGGTGAGGGGTTTGGGACTAATGTGAAGGGTTTGGGACTGAGGTGAGGGGTTTGGGACTGAGGTGAAGGGTTTGGGACTGAGGTGAGGGGTTTGGGACTGAGGTGAAGGGTTTGGATGAGGTGAAGGGTTTGGGACTGAGGTGAGGGGTTTGGGACTGAGGTGAAGGGTTTGGGACTGAGGTGAAGGGTTTGGGACTGAGGTGAGGGGTTTGGAGCTGAGGTGAAGGGTTTGGGACTGAGGTGAAGGGTTTGGGACTGGGGTGAAGGGTTTGGGACTGAGGTGAAGGGTTTGGAGCTGAGGTGAAGGGTTTGGGACTGAGGTGAAGGGTTTGGGACTGAGGTGAGGGGTTTGGAGCTGAGGTGAAGTGTCTGGTACTGAGGTGAAGGGTTTGAAGCTGAGGTGAGGGGTTTGGGACTGATGTGAAGGGTTCCAAGCTGAGGTGAAGGGTTTGGGACTGAGAAGAGGGGTTTGGAGCTGAGGTGAAGGGTCTGGGACTGAGGTGAGGGGTTTGGAGCTGAGGTGAAGGGTCTGGGACTGAGGTGAAGGGTCTGGGACTGATGTGAGGGGTTTGGGACTGATGTGAGGGGTTTGGAGCTGAGGTGAAGGGTCTGGGACTGAGGTGAAGGGTTTGGGGCTGAGGTGAAAGGTCTGGGACTGAGGTGAGGGGTTTGGGACTGAGGTGAAGGGTCTGGGACTGATGTGAGGGGTTTGGAGCTGAGGTGAAGGGTCTGGGACTGATGTGAAGGATTCGAAGCTGAGGTGAAGGGTCTGGGACTGAGGTGAGGGGTTTGGAGCTGAGGTGAAGGGTCTGGGACTGAGGTGAAGGGTCTGGGACTGAGGTGAGGGGTTTAGAGCTGAGGTGAGGGGTTTGGGACTGAGGTGAAGGGTTTGGAACTGAGGTGAGGGGTTTGGGACTGAGGTGAAGGTTTTGAATCTGAGGTGAAGGTTTTGGAGCTGAGGTGAAGTGTTTGGAACTGAGGTGAAAGGTTTGGAACTGAGGTGAGGGGTTTGGGACTGAGGTGAAGGGTTTGGAGCTGCGGTGAGGGGTTTGGGACTGAGATGAGGGGTTTGGGACTAATGTGAAGGGTTTGGGACTGAGGTGAAGGGTTTGGGACTGAGGTGAGGGGTTTGGGACTGATGTGAAGGGTTTGGGACTGAGGTGAGGGGTTTGGGACTGAGGTGAAGGGTTTGGGACTGAGGTGAAGGGTTTGGGACTGAGGTGAGGGGTTTGGAGCTGAGGTGAAGGGTTTGGGACTGAGGTGAAGGGTTTGGGACTGGGTGAAGGGTTTTGAGGTGAAGGGTTTTGGAGCTGAGGTGAAGGGTTTGGGACTGAGGTGAGGTTTGGGGGGTTTGGGACTGAGGTGAGGGTTTGGAAGGGGTTTGGGACTGAAGGTTTGGGACTGAGGTGAGGGGTTTGGGACTGATGTGAAGAGTTTGAAGCTGAGGTGAAGGGTTTGGGACGGAGGTGAATTGTCTGGGACTGAGGTGAAGGATTTGGAGCTGAGGTGAAGGGTTTGGGACTGAGGTGAGGGCTTTGGAGCTGAGGTGAAGTGTCTGGTACTGAGGTGAAGGGTTTGAAGCTGAGGTGAGGGGTTTGGGACTGATGTGAAGTGTTCCAAGCTGAGGTGAAGGGTTTGGGACTGAGAAGAGGGGTTTGGAGCTGAGGTGAAGGGTCTGGGACTGAGGTGAGGGGTTTGGAGCTGAGGTGAAGGGTCTGGGACTGAGGTGAAGGGTCTGGGACTGATGTGAGGGGTTTGGGACTGATGTGAGGGGTTTGGAGCTGAGGTGAAGGGTCTGGGACTGAGGTGAAGGGTTTGGGGCTGAGGTGAAGGGTCTGGGACTGAGGTGAGGGGTTTGGGACTGAGGTGAAGGGTCTGGGACTGATGTGAGGGGTTTGGAGCTGAGGTGAAGGGTCTGGGACTGATGTGAAGGATTCGAAGCTGAGGTGAAGGGTCTGGGACTGAGGTGAAGGGTCTGGGACTGAGGTGAAGGGTCTGGGACTGAGGTGAAGGGTCTGGGACTGAGGTGAAGGGTCTGGGACTGAGGTGAAGGGCCTGGGACTGAGGTGAGGGGTTTGGAGCTGAGGTGAAGGGTCTGGGACTGAGGTGAGGGGTTTGGAGCTGAGGTGAAGGGTCTGGGACTGAGGTGAAGGGTCTGGGACTGAGGTGAAGGGTCTGGGACTGAGGTGAAGGGTCTGGGACTGAGGTGAGGGGTTTGGAGCTGAGGTGAAGGGTCTGGGACTGAGGTGAAGGGCCTGGGACTGAGGTGAGGGGTTTGGAGCTGAGGTGAAGGGTCTGGGACTGAGGTGAGGGGTTTGGAGCTGAGGTGAAGGGTCTGGGACTGAGGTGAAGGGTCTGGGACTGAGGTGAAGGGTCTGGGACTGAGGTGAGGGGTTTGGAGCTGAGGTGAAGGGTCTGGGACTGAGGTGAGGGGTTTGGAGCTGAGGTGAAGGGTCTGGGACTGAGGTGAGGGGTTTGGAGCTGAGGTGAAGGGTCTGGGACTGAGGTGAAGGGTCTGGGACTGAGGTGAAGGGTCTGGGACTGAGGTGAAGGGTCTGGGACTGAGGTGAGGGGTTTGGAGCTGAGGTGAAGGGTCTGGGACTGAGGTGAAGGGTCTGGGACTGAGGTGAAGGGTCTGGGACTGAGGTGAAGGGTCTGGGACTGAGGTGAGGGGTTTGGAGCTGAGGTGAAGGGTCTGGGACTGAGGTGAGGGGTCTGGGACTGAGGTGAGGGGTTTGGAGCTGAGGTGAAGGGTCTGGGACTGAGGTGAAGAGCCTGGGATTGAGGTGAGGGGTTTGGAGCTGAGGTGAAGGGTCTGGGACTGAGGTGAAGGGTTCGAAGCTGAGGTGAAGGGTCTGGGACTGAGGTGAAGGGTTTGGTTCTGATCTGAGTAAATCTGACCCTTGTGGACCAGTTGCTCGGCTGCCCCATGTTGTGTTCATGGTGTGATGTTGCGGACAGGTGCAGTCCCGCTGTCAGTACAGTAGGGGACGGAGCTCCGGTCTATGTTTGTGCTCGTGGTGTCCGTTGTGATACATTGTATCTTTCACATCCCACAATAGAACATTCCCGGCCATCTCATGTATCGCTCGGCTTCCTCCTATAGAGATCACTGTGGGAATCTGAGCGGCGCGCGGCGCCCGCTGATGCATGGCGCTGATTGGACGATGCGGATGGCAGGTCGTGAATTCGGTCACGGGCTTCCTTAAATTTGCGCCGTTGAAGTGGGCGTGGCCCGGGAGGGGGTTTGTCGTATGGGCGGGGTCAGGAGAGAGCGCTCTTTTTTTTTTCTTTTCAAAAAAAGCCGAAGAAGAAAAACCGGCAGAGAGAAGAGGGTGATGGGGGAGGGGAGATAGAGAGGAATTGGGCTCTATGAGAAGTAAGAAGAGCTGACACTGCACACACAGAATGGGGGGGGGGGGGGCATAATATATTGGGGGGGGGGGGTAACACGGAGAAGATCTGACATATGGAAACAGCAACAGGTACGACCACGAACAGTCCGACACTAATGGGGGGGGGGGGGGAGATTTGTGACATGGGGGGGGTGCAGTGTCAGTGAGGAGGGGAATTTTCACATGGGGGGGGTGCAGTGTCAGTGGGGAGAGGAAGGGAGATGTCACATGGTGGGGGGGGGGGGGTGCAGTGTCAGTGGGAGAGGAGGGGAGATGTCACATAGTGGGGGGGATGCAGTGTTAGTGGGGAGAGGAGGAGAGATGTCACATGGTGGGGAGGGGGATGCAGTGTCAGTGGGGGGAGGGGGATGCAGTGTCAGTGGGGGGAGGAGGGGAGATGTCACATGGTGGGGGGGATGCAGTGTCAGTGGGGGAGGGGGATGCAGTGTCAGTGGGGGGAGGGGGATGCAGTGTCAGTGGGGGGAGGGGGATGCAGTGTCAGTGGAGGGGAGATGTCACATGGTGGGGGGGATGCAGTGTCAGTGGGGGATGCAGTGTCAGTGGGGGGAGGGGGATGCAGTGTCAGTGGGGGGAGGGGGATGCAGTGTCAGTGGGGGGAGGGGGATGCAATGTCAGTGGGGGGAGGAGGAGAGATGTCACATGGTGGGGAGGGGGATGCAGTGTCAGTGGGGCGAGGGGGGTGTAGTGTCAGTGGGGGGAGGGGGGTGCAGTGTCAGTGGGGGGAGGAGGAGAGATGTCACATGGTGGGGAGGGGGATGCAGTGTCAGTGGGGGGAGGGGGGTGTAGTGTCAGTGGGGGGAGGGGGATGCAGTGTCAGTGGGGGGGAGGAGGAGAGATGTCACATGGTGGGGAGGGGGATGCAGTGTCAGTGGGGGGGAGGGGAGATGTCACATGGTGGGGGGATTGCAGTGTCAGTGGGGGGGGAGGGGGTGTAGTGTCAGTGGGGGGAGGGGGGTGCAGTGTCAGTGGGGGGGAGGAGAGATGTCACATGGTTGGGGAGGGGGATGCAGTGTCAGTGGGGGGAGGGGGGTGTAGTGTCAGTGGGGGGAGGGGGATGCAGTGTCAGTGGGGGGAGGAGGAGAGATGTCACATGGTGGGGAGGGGGATGCAGTGTCAGTGGGGGAGGGGAGATGTCACATGGTGGGGGGATTGCAGTGTCAGTGGGGGGAGGGGGGGTGTAGTGTCAGTGGGGGGAGGGGGGTGCAGTGTCAGTGGGGGGAGGAGGAGAGATGTCACATGGTGGGGAGGGGGATGCAGTGTCAGTGGGGGAGGGGGGTGTAGTGTCAGTGGGGGGAGGGGGATGCAGTGTCAGTGGGGGGAGGAGGAGAGATGTCACATGGTGGGGAGGGGGATGCAGTGTCAGTGGGGGGGGAGGGGAGATGTCACATGGTGGGTGGGGGATGCAGTGTCAGTGGGGGGAGGGGGGTGCAGTGTCAGTGGGGGGGGGGAGGAGGAGAGATGTCACATGGTGGGGAGGGGGATGCAGTGTCAGTGGTGGGAGGGGGATGCAGTGTCAGTGGGGGGAGGAGGGGAGATGTCACATGGTGGGGGGGATGCAGTGTCAGTGGTGGGAGGGGCATGCAGTGTCAGTGGGGAGAGGAGGAGAGATGTCACATGGTGGGGGGGATGCAGTGTCAGTGGGGGGAGGGGGGTGCAGTGTCAGTGGGGGGGGAGGAGGAGAGATGTCACATGGTGGGGAGAGGAGTTTGGTATATGGGGGTCTGGAGAAGAGATGTCATAGTAGAGAGATGGGCGGGCATGTAGTAGGAAGGGGAGTGTAGTGACAGGGCAGACAGAAGGAGAAGAATATCTGTAGAAGAAATGTGCTGATGGGGACGAGAGGGGACCGGGTGTGATAGTGACAGCAGAGGAAGACAGAGCACAGCAAATAATAGCAGAGGATGCCAGATGATGACAGTGACCGCAGAGAATGACAGTAACAGCAGAGGGTGATAGATTGTGACAGATGTGACAGCAGAGGGTGGCAGATTATGACAGTGACATGTGACAGCAGAGGGTGGCAGATGGTGACATGTGACAGCAGAGGGTGGCAGATGATGACAGTGACAGATAATGACAGTAGAGGATGGTAGTGACAGCAAAGAGAGGCAGATGATGATAGTTACAGAAGAGGGTGACAGATGATGACAGTGACAGCAGAGGATGGTAGTGACAGCAAAGAGTAGCAGAGGATGATAGTGACAGAAGAGAGTGGCAGAGGATGAAAGTGACAGAAGAGAGTGACAAATGATGACAGTGACAGCAGAGGGTGGCAGATGATGACAGTGACAGCAGAGGATGGGAGTGAGAGATGATTACAGTGACAGCAGAGGGTGGCAGAGGATGATAGTGACAGAAGAGGGTGACAGATGATGACAGTGACAGCAGAGGGTGGCAGATGATGACAGTGACAGCAGAGGATGGGAGTGACAGATGATGACAGTGACAGCAGAGGGTGGCAGATGATGACAGTGACAGAAGAGGGTGGCAGATGATGACAGTGACAGCAGATGGTAATAGATGATGATAGTGACAGCAGAGAGTGGCAAAGGATGACAGTGACAGAAGAGGGTGACAGATGATGACAGTGACAGCAGAGGATGGGAGTGACAGATGATGACAGTGACAGCAGAGGGTGGCAGATGATGACAGTGACAGAAGAGGGTGGCAGATGATGACAGTGACAGCAGATGGTAATAGATGATGATAGTGACAGCAGAGAGTGGCAAAGGATGACAGTGACAGAAGAGGGTGACAGATGATGACAGTGACAGCAGAGGATGGGAGTGACAGATGTGACAGTGACAGCAGAGGGTGGCAGATGATGACAGTGACAGAAGAGGGTGGCAGATGATGACAGTGACAGCAGATGGTAATAGATGATGATAGTGACAGCAGAGAGTGGCAAAGGATGACAGTGACAGAAGAGGGTGACAGATGATGACAGTGACAGCAGAGGATGGGAGTGACAGATGTGACAGTGACAGCAGAGGATGGGAGTGACAGATGATGACAGTGACAGCAGAGGATGGGAGTGACAGATGATGACAGTGACAGCAGAGCCGGCAGAAATGAGCGATGGGAAGGAGCAGAGGACTGGCAGAGATGGATCCTGGTAAGCGGAGTGCGGAGGGAATAATCGGGGGTCACCGCTGGGTACATAATGTCACTACAGGAAGTGCGGAGACGTGGGTTGGTGACAGGGGGACAGTGCGGCTCCTCAGGGGTTAATCAGCGAACTGCTGTCACGTCTAACGGTTATTTGTGAGGGATGGAGGGAGGAACATCACAGGGAGGCTGAGACCTCCGCATTACCGAGCCGCCGGACTCTGCAGGATCTTCGTGATAATGTGGCATCTACACCGACCTGATCTGAGCTCTACTGAGGCCACTTACTGTACTGAGGCCACTTACTGTACTGAAGCCACTTACTGTACTGGAGGTCACATATTCAAAGCTTGAAGTCTTCCATCAACTAACTGCAGATCGCCTGCATGATGTACTGAGATCCCTTACCTACTGGAGGCTGCTACTTACCGTATTGGAGGCTCTCTACTTACCGTATTGGAGGATCTCTTCTGATCATATTGGAGGCCCTCTGCTTTCTGTGTTGGAGGCCCTCTGCTTTCTGTGTTGGAGGATCTCTACTGATCACATTGGAGGCTCTCTACTGATTACATTGGAGGCTCTCTACTGATCACATTGGAGGATCTCTACTGATCACCTTGGAGGATCTCTACTGATCACGTTGGAGGCTCTCTACTGATCACGTTGGAGGCTCTCTACTGATCACATTGGAGGCTCTCTACTGATCACATTGGAGGCTCTCTACTGATCACATTGGAGGCTCTCTACTGATCACATTGGAGGCTCTCTACTGATCACATTGGAGGCTCTCTACTGATCACATTGGAGGATCTCTACTGATCACATTGGAGGCTCTTTACTAATCACATTGGAGGCTCTCTACTGATCACATTGGAGGATCTCTACTGATCACATTGGAGGATCTCTACTGATCACATTGGAGGCTCTCTGCTGATCATATTGGAGGCTCTCTACTGATCACATTGGAGGCTCTCTACTGATCACATTGGAGGCTCTCTACTGATCACATTGGAGTCTCTACTGATCACATTGGAGTCTCTACTGATCACATTGGAGTCTCTACTGATCACATTGGAGGATCTCTACTGATCATATTGGAGGCTCTCTACTGATCATATTGGAGGCTCTCTACTGATCACATTGGAGGCTCTATACTGATCACATTGGAGTCTCTACTGATCACATTGGAGTTTCTACTGATCACATTGGAGGCTCTCTACTGATCACATTGGAGGCTCTATACTGATCACATTGGAGTCTCTACTGATCACATTGGAGGCCCTCTACTGATCACATTGGAGGCTCTATACTGATCACATCGGAGGCTCTCTACTGATCATATTGCCGGTTGTCCCACTTACTGTGCTGCAAGTTCTACTTACTGCTTTGGATGTTCTACAGAAGTTCTACCGGACCGGTCACCTATTTACTCTCTACTCCCCTTACTGGAGGTCACCAACCTGCCCACTGGAGGTTTTCCACTTGTTGCCCTGGAGGCTGCCTTTATATGGATAATAAAATCTGACCTCCATGGATCCTTCACGTGGAATGTGTAGATCGATCGGCTGCTGGAGGTAGTTTTGGTCTTTAGATGGAGAGTCTGCACTTCCTGGAGGTTGCATCATCATCATCATCACTGGAGGCCGAAGAATTCAGCGATCTGGAGGCTAAATGTGTGGGCGGAAAATAAATAAAAAGTTTTGCTGACTGATGTCTGGAAGCCACAAAAGGTTTCTACATTGTGGACCAATCATGGTGGACGATCCCTTCTCATCCCACAGTAAGTCACATGGCATTATTACACTTACCGCAGATACGAGAGAGATGAGAATTGTAGGGCAGCTCTAGAGGGTCCATACGATCTGATTGTTCTACCATCTAAGTATTGCCTGATTGGATATACATTGATTGTATAGATTAGGTAGGTCCTCATGTTACTCTGGTTGTACGGAGTTTTTATGGGCCGATTGTAAGGTGTATGGTGACTCTAAAATGAATGAAGGGTTCTTATTGGATGCTTTCATTGTTGGAAATGTGAACATTTAAAGAATAGAATGAGATGGGTGTAAAGTGGGTGACAGGTGACAAGAGTCAGGTCCTGCAGGATGGAGGAGGGGGGCGGAGGGAGGGATGGATGGATGAGCAGGAGGACATAGACAGGTAGAAGGGGAGAGGAGATCGCAAAGAGGGGGTCAGTAGAGGGATGGAAGGATAGATGGAGGGATTGGTGGAGCACGAGGACACGGCCAGGTAGAAGTGGCAGAGGAGAGGAGATCGCCCAGAGGAGGGGGGGGGGAGTGGAGGGAGGGAGGGGTGCAGCCTGGTAGAAAAGGAAGAAGAGAGGGGATCGCACAGAGGAGGGAAGTGGATAGATGGATGGACACAGCCAGGTAAAAGGGGTAGAGGAGAGGAGATGCACAGAGGAGGGGAGTAGAGGGATGGATGAGCACAGCAAGGTAGAAGGAGGAGATCGCACAGAGGAGTAGAGTGGAGCGAGGGATGTATGGATGAAGGGATGGATGGGCACAGCCAGGTAGAAGGGGAAGAGCAGTGGAGTGGAGGGAGGGATGGGCACAGCCAGGTAGAAGGGGGAGAGGAGAGGAGATCGCACCGGGGAGTGGAGGGATGGATAGATGGACACAGCCAGGTAGAAGGGGGAGAGGAGAGGAGATTGCACAAAGGAGGGGAGTGGAGGGATGGATTAAGGGATGGATGGACACAGCCAGGTAGAAAGGGGAGAGGAGATTGCACAAAGGAGGGGAGTGGAGGGATGGATGAAGGGATGGATGGACACAGCCAGGTAGAAAGGGGAGAGGAGATCGCACAGAGGAGGAGAGTGGAGGGATGGATGGGCACAGCCAGGTAGAAGGGGGAGAGGAGAAGAGATCGCACAGTGGAGGGGAGTGGAGGGATGGAGGAACACAGCCAGGTAGAAGGGGAGAGGAGATTACACAAATGAGGGGAGTGGAGGGATGGATGAAGGGATGGATGAAGGGATGGATGGACACAGCCAGGTAGAAGGGGGAGAGAAGAGGAGATCGCACAGAGGAGGGATGTATGAAGGGATGGATGGGCACAGCCAGGTAGAAGGGGGAGAGGAGAGGAGATCGCACAGAGGAGGGGAGTGGAGGGATGGATAGGCACAGCCAGGTAGAAGGGGGAGAGGAGATCGCACAGAGGAGGGATGTATGAAGGGATGGATGGGCACAGCCAGGTAGAAGGGGGAGAGGAGAGGAGATCGCACAGAGGAGGGGAGTGGAGGGATGGATGGGCACAGCCAGGTAGAAGGGGGAGAAGAGATCGCACAGAGGAGGGGAGTGGAGGGATGGATGAAGGGATGGATGGGCACAGCCAGGTAGAAGGGGGAGAAGAGAGGAGATCGCACAGAGGAGGGCAGTGGAGGGATGGATGGGCACAGCCAGGTAGAAGGGGGAGAGGAGATCGCACAGAGGAGGGGAGTGGAGGGATGGATGGGCACAGCCAGGTAGAAGGGGGAGAAGAGAGGAGATCGCACAGAGGAGGGCAGTGGAGGGATGGATGGGCACAGCCAGGTAGAAGGGGGAGAAGAGATCGCACAGAGGAGGGGAGTGGAGGGATGGATGAAGGGATGGATGGGCACAGCCAGGTAGAAGGGGGAGAAGAGAGGAGATCGCACAGAGGAGGGCAGTGGAGGGATGGATGGGCACAGCCAGGTAGAAGGGGGAGAAGAGATCGCACAGAGGAGGGATAAAAGAAGGAGAGGGGAAGGCTCCATAAATATCACGTGTGCGGGGGGCGTGGCCCTTGCACCAACTATTTACGAGTATTTACTACGATCCCCCTATTCGCTCAGAGCCCCGGCTGTCAGCCTGCTCTATGCCATGCTCCAATAACCCGCCACCCTGCCCAGGAGCCCACCGCCCAGCATGGCACAGCCTCTGGCGGACCGGATGACATCGGCGGCTGCCCGGGGGGATCTGCACACACTGGAGGACCTGCTCAGGATTGCGCCCAACGTGGATGTGCCCAACCGCTTTGGCAGGACAGCCCTGCAGGTGGGTGTGAGAGGAGAGGGGGGGGGGGGCACAGCGTGGGGGAGTGGAAGGGGGTGCAGGTGAGCCATGACCACGGGGTGCCCACCAATACCCGACCACTTTAACCCTTTCCCTCCAGGAGACCTCTGCTTCGGGCCCGGCTGGCACAAACGGTAAAATCTTCCCCACAATCACTGATCGATGGATCGAATAGCCTGTCAGTGGGAGACTGCAATCAGAATGGGCAATGGTACCCCCCCACACACACACACACAATTTTCCAGCCAATTAACAGCTTAGGCTGGGTGTCTGTGCCATGGCAAATCCTTCATATGGGTTGCCAAACGTTAAGGTCCTATTCAGCATCATGCACCCCCCCCCCCAAACTTTATTTTGCATCGCCAAAAATAGAGGGAAACTGGCTATAGGGTACACAAGGGGTTAATGTGCCAGGTAGTCACAGGGCATAACAAAAAAAAAAAAAAGCTAAACTAAATCAGATCAACGTGTGCTCCTCTACTCATACTGGGAATGTCAGTCCATCCTAAAAATAACAAATACATATATGTATATATATACACAGAGAGATGTGTGTAAATATATATATATTATATATAGAGAGGGACATGGATTATATATATATATATATATATATATATATATATATGTGTGTGTGTGTGTGTATATATATATATATATACACACATATATTTTTTATTTATTTATATATAAATATTTATAGATACATATTTATATATTGAGAGACATTTGGAGATACATATACATTTATATATATATATATATATATATGTGTGTGTGTGTGTGTGTGTGTGTGTGTGTAGAGAGAGAGATAGATCGTTGCTGTGCACAAAGGCACAGTTGCACCTATAGCCCACCTATACATATATAGCACACATGCACATATATAGCCCACCTGCACATATATAGCACACCTATACATATATAGCCCACCTATACATATATAGCCCCCCTATACATATATAGCCCATCTATACATATATAACACACGTGCACATATATAGCCCACCTGCACATATATAGCCTACCTATACATATATAGCCCATCTATTCATATATAGCCCACCTATACATATATAGCCCACCTGCACATATATAGCCCACCTATACATATATAGCCTACCTATACATATATAGCCCATCTATTCATATATAGCCCAACTATACATATATAGCCCACCTGCACATATATAGCCCACCTATACATATATAGCCCACCTGCACATATATAGCCCACCTATACATATATAGCACACATGCACATATATAGCCCACCTATACATATATAGCCCACCTGCACATATATAGCCCACCTATACATATATAGCCTATCCTATACATATATAGCCCACCTGCACATATATAGCCAACCTATACATATATAGCACACATGCACCATAGTATATGATGGACCTGATAGGTTGCCCTTGCCTTTACTAATCAGACATTGCTGAGGTGCCCATAAATGTAATTTTATGATTTTATTGTATGATTAGGAAATAATAAAGCCTTTCTCTGCGGTGATTTCCAATCATTCACCTCCCTGGCAGCACCCAGCCCTTGTCTGACACCCTGCAGCACTATATGAGTGACACATGTCAGATGTGATGACAGGGAACACATAGGATGCTGGATTTTAGTCTCATCTCTCCTTCCCCTCTAATGGACATTTTTAAGGCTCTATTTCTATTCTTTGTCCAAACCTCCAGAACACAGAAGAGTTCAGCACACAGTCTGCTCAATGATTCAGACGATCGCAGATATGAGAGATGAGGAATTCGATGACACTCCATGTCATTATGGTGATGTGGTGCTTTATTCTTTTTATATTGATCCCCCTGCATCCAGTAATAAGGTGATGAGGAGGGAGAAGAGTGCATGGCATTAAAAAAAAAAATCAAATAATTTTCTTGTGTTTCACAATTACAGTGATGCAGCAATCCATGTCTCAGTATTAGTACAGCAATGTGCATCTCAGCACTAAAATCAAAACCGAAGAAAGTATCATATACTGTCATGTGTGGTGAACACAGAAACGGTGTAGATTTATCTAAGGAATTCTTTATAGCAGATCACATAGGCCTTGGTTTAGGCTGAAGAGGGGGGAGTGAATATGACAGCAGGTTATACATTCACACAAGGCCCACGTGTGACAGGCCTCATTCATGTCTATGAGAAAGGACATCCTTCCAATGTGCTCCACTATAGTGGGCCTGTGTGTTGTATACCATATACATCTATATCATACACAATATAATATCTGAATATCTGAGCCCAGATGGGTGTATACATATATTATAGATAATATATCTAAATGTGTATGTGTGTGTGTATATATATATATATATGTGTGTGTGTGCCTCTGCATTCTATAATTTTTAAATAGTGTGTGCTTTATATATATGTTTGTGTACCCCCTCCCTCTCTATATATTTATATATCTGAATATATATATATGTGTGTGTGTGTGTGTGTGTGTGTGCCTCTGCATTCTATAATTTTTAAATAGTGTGTGCTTTATATACAGTATACGTTTGTGTACCCCTCCCTCTCTCTATATATTTATATATCTGAATATATATATATATATATATATATATATATATATGTGTGTGTGTGTGTGTCTAAGCATTCTATAATTTATTAATAGCGTGTGTTTTATATATATACAGATATATAAATATATAGAGAGTGGGAGGGGGTACAAAAACATATATACTGAGTATATATGTCTATATGTATGTGTGTGTGTGTGCCCCAGCACTCTATAATTGAAATATAGTGTGTGTGTGTGTGTATGTATATATATATATATATATATATATAAATATATATATATATATATATATAGAGAGAGAGAGAGGGAGAGAGAGAGATCTATATATATATGTGTGTGTGTGTGCCTCAGCATTCTATAATTTATTAATAGCATGTGTTGTATTTTTATATATATATATATTTATATATATATATATATATATATATATATATTTATATATATATATATTTATATATATATATATATATATATATATATATATTCGGATATATAAATATATAGAGAGAGGGAAGGGGTACAAAAACGCAAACATATATACTGAGTATATATATGTGTGTGTGAGTGCATTAGCATTCTAGATATATAGATAGTATCAGGCCTTTGATGTAATTTATAAATTTGATATAGTAAAATTATAAAGTTAAATACACACATGTTCCTTCAGTTTAGTAGATTACATTGAAAATATACATATTTATGAATATATAACAAAATATTGCATTAAATAAAAAAAAATGACATACTATACAAAATATATATATATACAATATAGTACACAAATGTACAGAAGCATTACAATAAAATGTAGAGAGAGAGGGGGGGCACCATGTGTGTGTTTTTATGGCCTAGCATTCATATCTATCTATCTATTATTATTATTATTTTATTTTATATATATATATATATATATATATATATATATCTTTGGGTAAAAATAGATAAACAAATATAAATATATATATATATATATACACACAAATGTTATCTAAAGACCTGTATATAGATTGTAGGGTATATAATACACTGGTATAGAGGCTTTGCTGTAATAACAGGTACACTGGCCACATGGTCTTGCCATAAATGAAAAATGACATTAGTTGCTATTTTATAATAAAACAAAATAATAATTAAAAAAAAAAACACACACACACAGGTCGTATCAAGATGTCCCTGCGTATCATTGATGTCTTTATGGCCTGTTTTTGTAGCAGTTTATTTCTCACGGCCCGTACTATGTCTGCCCTTTTTGTTTATTATGGTCATTACTATGCTGCCTATAAGGGCCGTGCAGGTGGAGACGTCCTTCTGATGGGAGTTTTGTCGCAGCACGAATTAGAAATGTTCGCAACTGCTGTGACATTAACCCCCTGATTGCTGGCGGGTCTTTTATCCCTTCTGGCCTACACATTCGAGTTTTTCTATCAGCTAGCATCTTGCTGTGTAACGTAACCCCATATCCTTGCTGTGTTCAAACATTCATCAGTGTGTGGTGGTGTGATGAAGGTGTGTACTGTATAAGGAGACGGCGAGAGATAACATCTGTTTATAGAGGTGACATCACCTTGTCTGCAGCCAGGACCAGACCAGGGTGTGACAAGGCCAAGACATGGGGCCACTAGGCCAGGGGTGCCACTGCTTCCATACACAGATCTATAGGTCTACATTTCATAGTCGGGTATTTATGTGTGTGTGTGTGTGTGTGTGTGATGTACAATATAGAAAGCATACACGCAAAGGGATTGATATACTAAAGGGATACAAACTGTTCACTTTGTAAAGTAAATATTCCAAATGAGGTAAAGCTGCATTCACTTTAGTCAACCAATCATGTCCTAGGAGCGACCTTTTTAATCACCTTTGCATAGGCTGGGGTATTAAAAATGAGTGAAGTGAACACAGATCACCGTTACTTCAAATTGAAAATACACTTTACTTTGCTAAGCAAACAACTTCTACATTTTTCTTGTAAAACAATCCCATTAAATATATTTTATAAATATATACTGTATATAGATTATACATATATTTATATAGCCTTCCACGTGTGAGTGCATATATAATATATATATATATATATATATATATATATATATATATATATATATATATATATGTGTGTGTGTGCCTCAGCATTCTATAATTTATTAATACCGTGTGTTATACATATATATATATATATATATATATATATATATATATATATATATATATATAGATCTCTCTCTCTCTCTCTCTCTCTTTATATATATATATATATAGTGTATAGTGTGTGTGCCCCAGCATATATATATATATATATATATATATATATATATATATAGATCTCTCTCTCTCTCTCTCTCTCTCTCTCTCTCTCTCTCTCTCTCTCTCTCTCTCTCTCTCTCTCTCTCTCTCTCTCTCTCTCTCTCTCTCTCTCTCTCTCTCTCTCTCTCTATATATATTATATATATATATATATATATATATTTATTTATTTATTTATAAATATATAACATAATATTGCATTATATATAAAAATGACATATTATATAAAATATATAGACAGCAACACACACACACATACACGTGTGTGTTTTTATGGCCTAGCATCCTTATCTATCTATCTATTATTATTTATTTATTTTTACCCAAAGATATATATACACACAAATGTTATCTAAAGAAACGTCTTCAAAAGGTGATCTGCCACTGTGATGAACTACAAGCACCAGCAACCCTACTACACTGGGATTTGTTGTTCTACAATAGTTGAAGAGGTCACGTATTGTATAAGTCTGCTGCGTACTAAAGCCTGGATTACAATGCAGCACTCATACCCAGCCTTATATCATTTGATGTTCCTTTCCTTGTATATATATATAGAGAGAGAGAGAGAGAGCGAGAGAGAGAGAGAGAGAGAGAAAGAGAGAGGTACAATATTCCCTCGAATATACATACATACTCACTCATAAATAATATATGTATTAATATTATTAGAATTTTATGTATTCATTAAAATATATCTAAATGTAGAATTACTATATTTTATCCCTTATTTTGTAAAATGTGTCTAATTTGTATCACGTTATCTTCCCCTTTTCTATGCAGAAACACATTTGTGTCTGTGCCCCCTGTGTCCCCATATCGATCCTTTCCATAGTCTCCAAGCTCCTATTTTTCCAAGTTCCTATAACCAGCACACATGAAATAATGGGGGTTAAAATATTTTTGTGCACATTATCAGTATACACAGTATCCAAAGTATAGTGCAATATTATGGATTTACTAAAGGTAAATAGGATGTTCACTTTGCAAGGGAATTTGCACTTAGCTTCATTTGCAAAGTGAACCTTTTCCCTTGTAAAGTATTTAACCCCATAAGTGTATAGATAATATTATTAACCTCTTTTTTTTTTTTATGTGACTTTTTGTTCCGTGTATGTCACACCTCATTTATCCATAATAGATGTAGAATTATTTTATGTTGTCAGATTACAAATTATGCAGAAATTGTTGTGTTTCATGTAGTGTGTATGATCCAGGACTGTATTTATAATATATATAAATATATATAAATATATATATATATATATATATATATTATATATATATATATATATTGGTCCTGTTGTATATATGTCCTGTGTGTAGGACCTGTATATATGTCCTGTGTGTAGGACCTGTATATATATGTCCTGCATTTAGAACCTGTATATATGTCCTGTATTTAGGACCTGTGTATAGAACCTGTACATGTATTTAGGACCTGCATATGTGCCATGTGTATAGGACACACACACACACACACATATATATATATATATATGTATATATATATATATATATATATATATATATATATATATATATATGTATATATATATATATAACATGAGTATAGGACCTGTATATACTGTATGTCCTGCATTTAGGGCCTGTATATATGTCCAATGTGTAGGACCTGTATATATGTCCTGCATTTATGACCTGTATATATGTTCTGAGTATGGGACCTGCATATATGTCCTGTATTTAAGACCTGTATGTCCTGAGTATAGGACCTGTATATATGTTCTGTATTTATGATCTATATATATATATATATATATATATGTCCCATGTATAGGACCTGTATGTACTATGTATAGGACCTGTATATATGTCCTGTATTTAGAACATGTATGTCCTGTGTATAGGACCTTTATATATGTCCTGTGTATAAGACCTGTATGTCCCGAGTATAGGACCTGTATATATGTCCTGTATTTATGACCTGTATATATATCCTGTGTATAGGACCTGTATCATTTGTCCTGTATTTAGAACCTGTATATATCTCCTGTCTATTGGACTGTGTGTAGGACCTATATATATATATATGTCCTGTGTATAAGACCTGTATATAAGTCCTGTGTATAAGACCTGTATATATGTCCTGTATTTAGGACCCGTATATATCTCCTGTCTATTGGACCTCTATACATGTCCTGAGTATAGCACCTGTATATATTTCCTGTCTATAGGACCTGTATATAGAACCTATATGTATATATATATATATATATATATATATATATATCTCCTGTATTTAGGACTTGTATATATGTCCTGTGTATAAGACCTGTATATGTCCTAAGTATAGGACCTGTCTATATGTTCTGAGTATATATGTCCTGCATGTGTATAGGACCTGTATATATGTTCTGAGTATATATGTCCTGCATGTGTATAGGACCTGTATATATGTTCTGAGTATATATGCCCCGAGTATAGGACCTGTATATCTCCTGAGTATAGGACCTGTATCTATGTTCTGAGTATATGGGACCTGTATATATGTCCTGAGTATAGGACCTGTATATATGTTCTGAGTATATATGTCCTGAGTATAGGACCTGTATATATGTTCTGAGTATATATGTCCTGAGTATAGGACCTGTATATGTTCTGAGTATATATGTCCTGTGTATAGGACCTGTATATATGTTCTAAATGTATATGTCCTGAGTATAGGACCTGTATATATGTTCTGAATATATATGTCCTGTGTGTAGGACCTGTATATAAATCCTGTATAGTCCTAGATGTGGGACTGGTCTCCTGTGTACATTTCCCATGAATTAACATGCTGTGTGTCCCCCCCAGGTGATGCGCTTGGGGTCTCCGGCCGTTGCCAGCCTCCTGCTCGGAAGAGGTGCTGACCCCAATCTCCAGGACAACTGTGGCTTCTCAGTCGTCCACGACACCGCCAGGGCCGGCTTCTGCGACACCATGAGGATCCTGCTGGACTTCCACGTTGATGTCAACCTGCAGGACAACGATGGCAACACAGCTCTGCACCTGGCAGCCAAAGAAGGCCAATTGCACATGGTCCAGTTGTTGGTCCTGCACACGGACAGCAGGATGGGCCACAAGAACAGGAATGGGGAGACCGCCTGCGACCTGGCTAGGATGTACAGCAGGGAGCCCGTGGTACAATGGCTTCAGGGCAATGCCAGGGGCCAGCCTTAGTGACAGCTGCCAGGGGTACTCCTTTTCCAACCGGACTGCAGAGACTGTACAGATTAAAGCTCCTTCTGTATCACCTGCTTTCTATAAGGACTGGGGTGTGATCCCCGAAATACTGTGATTTACTTTTTTCTTTTTTGAGGGGGGGGGGGGGGGTGGTTGTAGCTGGGGTGGGGGGTGGGTGGTTGTAGCTGGGGTGGGGGCCCCGGTTGTAACTGGGGGGGGGGGGGGGTAACTTCTTTGAAGAAGACCAGCAACAGCTGCTGGCTGGATAGCTGTTGCTGGATGCACTATGATGGGGAAGGGATCCCCTATAAAGAAGTGTTGTATTATAGGCATCTGCTTGCTGGGTGTGCTTTATTCTGGTTAAAATACTATTAGCTATATCTGTCATTTGTTTAGGACCTGCCTTAACCACCAGACACCAATATCTCTGCTCTGTCCTTCTGGGCATGCCACCCTGTGCCCATTTCTGCTCTTTTAGCTTTCTTGCATGGCCTATCCCAGTGATATATATATATATATATATATATATATATATATATATATATATATATATATATATGATTGACCTGTTGTTCATTGCAACTAAGCAGAGTTACATATTTACTGTTACAATAAATCAATTTATCTGGTTGGTGGGAGACTTTTATTTTACACAAATCCCCAAAAAAGCACTTAACTGTACCCCCCCCCTCCAGATGAAGCAAAATCATGAGAACTGTCTGTGTTTCCCATGACAATCAATCTGCTTCCAGCTATGCAATATATGCAGTTTAGTGCTGAACTAAAAGGGAGCTTATCTGGTTGCTATATACAGCAATGTGGGACATGTTCATAAAGGAGGCCCATTGTTTCTGGATTCTAGCATAGGTCAATCCCAAAATATTATATTATCCAGAAACTTGTCTCCTCTTCTCCCATGTTCCTAATCTAATAAGTCATACAAATGTGCTTATTTTATTTCATTCTCTTGGGTGGCCTTTTTATAAATTATTACTGTATGTGCATCTATGACCAAGCTGGCCTTTTATGTAACCAGGGGGTGGGGGCTATATTTTCAAATTTTTTTGAGTTCAACTGGCCAATTGAGTGCAGGAGAATTATAAAAACACATTGCAAATGTCTCTTGTAGTGAACAGGATATTAGAAGTCTATGATGAAATAACTCTGCCCCATGCTGTACTCCAATGCTGCATTAAATATTGTTGCACTAAATATGAATGCTTTTTTTAATTTTCCCTGCATGTTTTATTAAATACAGCCATCTTATTTTTAATCTTCGGTATTATGTATTGTACTAGTATGTTTCCTAGCAGAGGAAATGTCAGAGGACAAAAAGTCAAATTCAAGGGCTATGTCACCAGTGTAGTTATGATGACCCCAACTTATTTTCTGCTTTTCATTTCATTATCATCTTTGAGCAATGTTAAACAAATGTTTGAACATAGGGGTTTGAGCCTATTTAGATATTGGCTTAAAAAAAGGGGGGGGGGGGTTATATTCATTTTTTTACATTCTATGTGTGCTCAATCAATAGCTGCAATCCTCTGAAATGTCCACCAACAGTAATTATGCATATATGAATGGTAGCATTGAACACAATGGTAAACATCTCATAAGCAGTTTTAAATGCACCATTAGCTCTGTAAGGCAAGTGTTTTGCACTTACAGCTTATGTGGTAAAGCTCTGCCGATTCCCATCATGTGCAAGCAAAAATGCAGTTTCTTAAATATTTTTTTTGCACCTGATTGGGTATTCCTTACAAAGTGAAGCTTTACCACATTGGAGAAAGGAGTGCAACTGTATTACAAAGTGCATTGTCTATTTTCCTTTAGTAAATACACCCCTGCGTGACAAGGGCTTCAAAGTGTATGAAAATAACACAAACTTTTCCATTTTTTTTTCTTTTTTAGGCAGTTAAATTAAATAATTGCAAAAATAGCTGTCAATCCTGACAGAAATAAAATTAAAATTAACATCCTGCAGTGAGCTGGCAATGCTGCACTGAAATATCAAACATTGTCATCAGCCTCTTGTTTTTTTTTCTCTGTGGACTACAAAACACAACCTCTAAGGCTGGATTCACACATATGCAGCTTTAGTGCTTTTTGAATTTCGAAGATTTGCACTACAGCCCATTTAACATTCTGTAGTGCAAATCTGCAAAATAGCACAAAAACTGCATAGGTGGGAATCAGGCCTAAACTAGGGAAAGGTTTTGTAGTAAAAAAAACAGAGACTGTAGTTCTGTAGTCCTTGTCCTAGGGTGACAGTGCTGCTCTTCTACAGATTTACTGTGAGTGTACCTGAAAAAACCCCCCCAAAAACTGGTAAATAACCAACCCATGTGTATGTATCTATAGTGTATCTCGATAGATAGATAGATAGATAGATAGATAGATAGATAGATAGATAGATAGATAGATGGATAGATTTTTTTTTTAGTTTGAGAGACTGAAATAATTTAGTCTGACGAAACCTATAATATATACTGTATGTGTGTGTATATATATATATATATATATATATATATATATACATATATATATTCATACAGTATATATTATAGGTTTTGTCAGACTGAATTATTTCAGTCTCTCAAACTAAAAATAATATATATATATATATATATATATATATATATATATATATATATATATATATATATATATATATCTCTACACATATAGTATATATTCTAGGTTTTGTCAGACTGAATTATTTCAGTCTCTCAAATAAAAAATAAAACACATTGGGGTTAAGTAGCACTTTAGTATCAAGCTGGATCCTATTAGATTTTGGTTGAATTTGATATGAAAGTGGGCAG
>CM056055.1:187070507-187073007 GCA_029574335.1 Rana kukunoris | reverse complement strand
CATGGGTGGTGCCATGTGTTGGGCTGGTGATGTCCTCCTGCAGGGTTGTGGTAATTCCATGATGGCATGAGGGGTGAATCTGAAGATGCGAGACACCTCAGAATCACTCATGCCATAGATGTCTATGCGTGTGTGATATATCAAGTGAAGAGTGAGGGGCTTGTATCAGATAAGAATATTGTATTAGATTAATTTAAATTGTAAATTTTATATAAGCAAATAAAAAAATTAAAAAAAACATCTCCCGTGCCCTCCTTAGTGCCATC
This sequence comes from Rana kukunoris, assembly GCA_029574335.1. Taxonomy (NCBI): domain Eukaryota; kingdom Metazoa; phylum Chordata; class Amphibia; order Anura; family Ranidae; genus Rana; species Rana kukunoris. Next base: position 187,072,741 of record CM056055.1, on the reverse strand, counting down.
CTCCGTGCCCTCCTCCTTCTTTGTTCATCTAAAGTCAGTAGTATAGCTATGCGCGACGATGCCCCTGGCATGTTGGCATACAGATTGTTGGGCAACACGTGTGACTGCTGAACTCCTCACTAACAGTGTTGCTTTATCTGACAATTAGACTTTTTTTCAAAATTTAGACCAGCTTTTAGGTCCTCTAACTTTAGACAGAACATTTTGCTGTTGCGCACATCGCGTAGCCTGCGCAGCAACTGCGTTTTTTTGTGGATCCCCGTAACTCCCTCATTAGCATATTTGACTAGCAAATCAATGGTGTGTCTAGCGCAGTTTTGCACGAAGGGAAGCGAATGTCTAATTCAATTACGCCGGACCAAAAAACGTAGATTTCTGGCGTATATTGTTTTGTGAATCGCGTCCAACTATACGCACGCGCACATTTAGACTTACGCACGCGCAACAGCAGTTGCGCAGGCGTAATCGCTCTGTGAATCTGGGCCCATATGAATACCTCTTGGGGGGCTTTGGACTCGCTCTTCAGAGGGCATATCATCACAATTGGATGCTGACCTTTCCATCGTGTGCTGCTAATACTTATGAATTAACATTTATCTAATCTAGAGCTTTATGTGCTAGTATCTATTTAGGGTAAATATTGGGTTTCAGGCTATCAGTAATTATAGTTACACAATAACGTATTGAGTCTAACATAAAAATATCTAATAGACATGGGGTATAAATGTTTCTCCCCAAGACTAAGGAAACTTTATTCCCCCCCCCCCCCCAGTTAAAAACATACATGATTACTGGGTCACAATTGTGTGAATTTTTGAATCTTGGGGGAAAACTATTTTATAGAGACCTACCCCTACGGGTAAACAGATTATAGACATATAAACATGCAATCATATTTAGGCAATAAATAACTAAATATATATATATATATATATATATATATATATATATATATATATATATATATATATATTATATATATATATATGTATATATACATCTATCTATCTATCTATCTATCTATCTATCTATCTATATCTATATATATATATATATATATATATATATATATATTAATGTGTACATAACTGTATTCAAATATGTACATATTTTTATTTTCAGCAGAGTTCAATAAAATCTAAAAATTACAGTCACATGGCTAAACATTACTTTGTAAATTCAATAGCCAGTCTAAAATATATAGTAATTAACAGGCAGATAACTACATATAGATATCTCAGTACATCCAAAGTTAATGCACACACACATCGTATGTTATTAGTCTGTAAATAATCAATGATCTTCAACACACGCTGGTCATTTTTATTTATTTAAAGAAATATAAACATCTAAAGGGCACTCAGGTGATATTCGACTTGCAGGTGTATTGATTTACAGATATGTAGATGGATATAAAGAAATAGATAAAGAAATATATTGATAGATAATAGATGGTTGGATAGCAGATAGACAGACAGATAGATTAATAGACATATAGAAAAAATCTTAATGGATACATACATTGATAGATAATGGGTGGCTGAATAATAGATCGATAGATAGAAAAATTAATACAGATATAGAATAAAATGCTAATGGGCCTATAGATAAATACATGATTGATGGATATATAGATAAATAGATAGATATATAGATAGACAAATAAAAAGTTTTTTTTTATTTTTATGGATATATAGAGTAATACATAGACAATGGGTGGAATGATAGATAGATAGATAGATAGATAGAGGAGAGAGGTAATAGATGATAGATAGATAGATAGATAGATAGATAGATAGATAGATAAAGGAGAGAGGTAATAGATGATAGATAGATAGATAGATAGATAGATAGATAGATAGATAGATAGATAGATAGATAGATAGATAGACAAATAAAGACAAATGTTAATAGATACATAGATTAATACACAGACAATGGGTGGAATGATAGATAGATAGATAGATAGATAGATAGATAGATAGATAGATAGATAGATAGATAGATAGATAGATAGATAGATAGACAAATAAAGACAAATGTTAATAGATACATAGATTAATACACAGACAATGGGTGGAATGATAGATAGATAGATAGATAGATAGATAGATAGATAGATAGATAGATAGATAGAAAGATAGACAAATAAAACATTTTTTTATGGTTATATAGATGAATACATAGACAATGGGTGGAATGATAGATAGATAGATAGATAGATAGATAGATAG